>JXSR01S002651.1:30880-47509 GCA_000969725.1 Ophiothrix spiculata
TTATTATTTGTCAAATGACGAAACAAAATTTTCAGTGCAGCTTTAGACTTAAATGAGTTCCACGTTTCTTCAACATTCCAAGAGAGAGGATTGATGTCAAGAAATTCTCTTTGGAATTGGAGCATGTCTTGTTTGAAGGAGAGTGTGTTTGCTTTGATGAAAAAGTACACTTTCCTACGAGCTTTTTTTTATTAAGCTATGGCTTTGTGTCAATTGTAAAATACAGAGCAAGGTGGTCGCTCAAACCAGCGATAGCAGTACATTTGCCAATAAGGTTAAGATGTGTAGTAACTACAAGGTCCGGAATGTAAGAGATCACGTCAGTCACTCTTGTGGGCTCATTATTGACTTGGGTCAATTAGATGTTCGTTACAAATGAAGGGGTAGGCGCAATAAAGTGCTAACCCACACCTATTTTTCGACCACCTTTGTTCTGGTTTTGAAACATATGCATTTAAAGCAAGTTATTACTTCATTTTTCAACTAATTTTGGGCAAAACATCTCTGGTTCAGTTTAATTATCACTATAATGTATAATATTTGCAGCAATATTGTTGTATGGCTGAGATTTAGCTGTTCAAAAGTCTAAGGGTTGCTTAAAAATCAGACAATATGGCTTAGCACTATATTGCGCCTGAATTGTATTCAGCGCCGCAGATCATCTAGAAACACCGGATTATTTTCTGGAATCACTGAATTCATAATCCTTGCATCAAGTACTCTTAAATCTAGCATTTTGAAAAAGAAAAAACTTTGGCATCTAGTGTTTCTAGAAACCTAGACATTGTAATGTGCAAGACCTCGGGGCAATATAATGCTAACCCTCACTTTTACAAGTGACTGCTTGTTTTATTGAAACAACATGGGACTCCAAAATTAGTCAAAATATTTGTATTCGCCAATGTACTTGATCATAATAAACTTTCCGAAAACTATTTTCATCTTTATAGTCTGAACCAGTAAATTGTGCAGAATAAGGGTTATCACTATATTGCGCCTACCCCTTCAAATATCAAGCAGCCTTGAGCATTTCGCTGACTCCTCAGCATAAGGTTTGACACTAACCAAAAACTTCAGTACTTGTATGAAGTACTTAAACACATGAAAAAAAAGCCGTTTGTAACCATCGTCTTCCTAAGGTTGGGGGGGGGGGTACTCCCGACGGATGATCGCCGATTGCACCAATATCCAATATAACGTACCTGATCATCACGAACTCAAGTTGTCATCAGTTATGGACATAGATAGACATAGATATATTTGGATTATAAATTCATGCTGTGATGTGAATATTTGCAAAAATATAGGAAGATAAATGGACGATATATGGCGGTGTAGCGGAATAAAGCTTGTGCATTGCAACTATTGCATGCTATGTATTATCATCGCAATACACACTGCATATAGACGTACATATGGAGGTACAATGCCATGGTACACCTGCAGATGCCGTTTCATTTGTATATTCTGTGTATTTGCATTTAATTTGATATGCAGCACCTTCGTGACCATCATCGTCAATGTGTGGCCAGTTAAGCCAGATGAACGCTATCACAAACGTGGTTATCACCACGAACATATTATTTTACACAGAAACAAAGCCATATCCAATAAACCAATTTAAACCACGGTATAAGTTTTTTAAACCATGGTTCTGTTTAAGGTTAAGCCTGTAACCATATATAGAGTATAAGTTTAAACAACTATTGTTTAATCATTTAAACTATGTCAAAGTTTAAAGCTTTTAAACTTCTGAGGCTATTTGTAGCAACAACAGTTTTGTTGATTTTCAGGATTTTGAAATCAATGGAAAGAGGAGATCCTACAAATTTTATTATCACAGGGGAAAAGTTGGTAACCATCCCGTAAGGCCAAAAAAAAATATTGTTCGTTTGTCCTCGCCCGACCGACCGTCAAAATTTAGCCCGATCGTGTGCTTTATAAAGTTTTTTTTTATTTTCCAACTCTTATTTGAGGATTTTTCATGCAAAAAGGTATAAAAATTCACCGAGAAAGTCTTCAAATCGTAAAAATATGATTGACATGAACTGTATTTTCCAATGTAGAAGACCTCTTAAGAATCACCAGAATATTGTTCTCGTAAGTTAAATTTATTTCTTGTTCAATTTTTCAATTCTTTAAGGTGAGTTTCATGTACATTTACTACAAAAAAAACCCCGACCTACCGACCCTACCTTTTCAGAGGCCGTTATGGACAAACAAACAATATTTTTGTTTAGCCTTAGGTGGGGACATATTAGAAAATTGCTTTGGTGGACGAGGGATAATATGTGTAATAAACATTACTCAAACAAATTATGTTGAACTTTTTTACCCATTTTGAGTTTTTGGTACTTATTTATTTTGAATGATATCAAAAAATTGATGGATTGAGTATTTATAAATCATCATTTTTGAATCGGATTTACTTGCCGCAATAATCATTGTTTTGAATGTACGTGCTGAAGGGGCGACAAAGTGCGCTATAAATCACCCGTATTTAAGACATTAGCCATGATTGTGTTTTTCAAAGTAGACTTGCTATGGAACATACCTTTTTCATAGTAATAGAATGAACTTAACAAATATCAGTTCAGCCTGCTATAGTTCTGATCAATTCTCACTTATTGTGAAGTTTTGAGCAAAAATTGAAGCATATATACCAAGTCATTTCTGGTAAAGATATCGTGCTTTTGGATATATTTATCATTTCTAAACTATAATAAAGTTATTTTAAAATGACAAACATACGTTCTGAAGTTGAAAATTTAGGAAAATAGTCAACGATTTGCTAAAGAATGAATTGTGTGGAGAATCATCTTTTTAAGAACAAATAATAAAGTTTGTATTTGTTTGTTTTAATTAATCATGCCTTTCCTTGATTCAACGAAGTTCTTGTGGCTAATACCTTTAATAATTTGCATAGGCCTATATTAAACATTGCTTTTATTTATTTATTTACCAGAAGATGAGACCATCTTAATGCAGAGTGCTCAATGCTGACGCAGATCCAATAACATAGTAATATCTCTTGGAACGAAGTTGTAACTTAAAGTTTCACGCTGGGCCGATCTTCAGACAACTGATTTTTATTTATTTATTTATTTATTTATTTAATATCTCTTTCAGAAAGTATTCTACACACGACGATGACGATGTCAAACCAACAAAATAGCTCTGATACCAACAAAGTATTTCTTTGGGCACCTCCACGGGGAGTTTCTACCACTTTTTTGAAATGCATGTCGCATATTCCAGGTACCGAAGCATGGCATCATCCTTATTTCTTTCTAGAGCTGTTTGGTAACTTCGATGTCGATGATAATTCGCCCTTATCGCCATTGAGAGAGATGTGGCATCGTCTGCTTGATCGCGCAGGTGGTAAAGAAGCTCTTAAGAAAATTAATGGCGGTTATCAGGCAAGTGAAATTACTTCTATGAAGTGGATAAAAGATATGCTCGAAGCCGATAACCCGGACAAGAACTTGGTGTTTGTTAAAGAGAATGGTCAGGGAGCTATGTATCTCAACCTTATTCCGAAAGGTTTCAAGCACTCCTTCCTTATACGACACCCCTATAGAACGGCACGGAGTCTGTTAGGTTATGTGGAAATATATGACGAATTTTCAACCAAAAAGATCAGAGAGGCGTACGGAGTCGGGACAGTATTGGCTCAAAAAAGGCCAATGAAGTATCTTTACACGATATATAAGCACGTCGTGGAAACATTTCCAGAGAGCAAAATGGTCGTCATAGATATAGACGATCTTCTTGAAGACCCGGGAGAGATGTTACAGAAATATTGCACGGCAGTTGATATACCCTACTCGGAAAGTATACTGAACTGGGAAAAGGGTGATGATGTGTGCTACAAATGGAAGGTTTGTAAAGAATGGCTGCTGCTCAAAAATTCTCCAGACTATCCTATTCATAAGAACACCCTATCTAACGAGTGCTTTGACAAACGTCTGAGGAAACCGTTTCCAGATTCTACAGATATATTTCCTGAAGCGTGGCTTCCAATACTAGAGGAAGAAATGGTGTACTATGAAATGTTTCGCTCGATGAAATCTCGTATACGTCTCGGAAAACTTGTACCTAAAAAGGTCATAGATATTTAAGCAAATATTAGCAAAAACGAAAACAATGGTACAAAAACATTTTGTCTCGCCAAAACTTTAGTTCTTGAAGGCTAATTCCACAGAAAATGAAAATTTGATTGACTTCAAGCAAAAAATCAGCTTTTTTATACGACCATATAAGCAGTTTTGCAGTCATACGTTTGTTAGTTAGTACGTGATGTACGTGACAAGTATTGTTCATAGTTAATAGGATATTAGAAGTTCTCAAACACAAATCCAATATTTAAAAAGTCATTTAGAGCAAAAAACTTTCCATGTGATGTCACAAACGTTACTGAACGTTACATGAACTTAACACTTAAGTGGTCAAGGGGGATCCACATGGACCCAACATTTGGTTTTTGCGCGTCACGCAAAAACACAAAGTATTTTTTCATCGCCCTTTTTGTATTTGTCTAACTTTATCATAAGCTTCACTTGGTGACAAAAAAAACACACCCCTCCCATGCTAATTAGCATAAATAATCATTTCAAATTTGTTTTGCCCATAAAATTGTAACCGACTAACTTTTTAAAATTTTATTTCAGAAATGTACCGCACATATAAGCCAAATTTTATTGAAAAATTCCAGTGGGAAGTGAGTTTTATTGGCCGGGAAAATTTTAACGCGACACGACAAAATGGTTTTTGGTCGCCATTTTGAAACGGTTTGTCTGATTTTCAACATGTTTTCTTTGTTTAAGTTCTTTTGAAGTATTTTACCTGTCACCAGGACTTCAAAGTAAAATTCCTTCGAGAAAGCGCTTTTTCGGTGTTGGTTCCGTATGGACCCCCACCCTGACCACTAACGGGCATGTGGCAGACCTTGACCACTTTTGTTAATTCAGGATAACCTGTATGTCTTGACCCCACCAGTGCGCACTACAAATTGTAGATATAATGTCTTTGCTAGCTTCTGAAGCAATTTAAAAGTAAAAATTTTCACTTTTTTGATCTCACAAACGTTACTTTTGAAATGCCCTAAAGTCATTCTCTTCGTACTATACATACTTTCCGTTCCATTTTGAAACTCAGAATTATCGTAATTGATAGTACATTTCTCTGCCTTTAATTTACAGAAAGAATTCGAACATTTTGTTATTTCGTTTCCAAGAACGGGAGGATTATAATAAATGCACCAGTTTTGAAAACTCGCCAAGGATTTGATTTGTTGCTTCAGTCGGCAAAAGATTTTATTTTATATTTCCTGCCTTAAATATAATTTTACTTATAAAATTCTGATTTTCTGTTTGACTTCTCATGACATGAAGAAGGAACTCAATGATTGTACTAAAAACTTGCCAAGTTAACGGACAATGTTACCTGTCTTTAAAATGGAAAATATTACCTGTCTTTATTTGACATTTTTTCACAACATAAATGGTTAAATAAGTTCATGGCAGTAAATGATTTGCAGAAATGCTTAATCTATTGAAATATTTGCTGATATTCATTTGCGATCTTCCTTGGTGATGTTTATTGCATGCTTCAGATGTCTATTAATGTGCCATTTAACGATAACTTTCTGACGTGGCAAATTGGCAATATATCATGCACTTAGACAGAACTCGATTCTTTTTTTTTTAAATGCCTATATATGAAAAAATACACCACACAACTTTCATTTTGCCCGTTTCCTACGGTTGTGATGCTGTTTAAATGTCTTGGGCTTTTCCACCTGGCTGATCACATGCTAAACATTAACAATTTTGGATCGCACCTTAGCATTTGCTAATTATTCCCCGTGGCGAGTTTGTAAAAAGACACACTTTCTTTAAAGTGGTGTAAAATCCGATTGCGTGCATCAATTTTCAAAATGCCTTTTTTAAATGGAAGCTATTGAATTGTTTTTTTTTTATAGCAATGAATAAAGTAATGCCAATACAAATTGGGAACGTGGGTATGAAATTTTGGAGTTTTTTAAATAAAATGTATGTGATTTTTTTTTTTTGATAAAAAAGAAGCAGTAGGCCTATATGGCATTTTATATGAAAATTAACGATTTTGAGCCTTTTGAAGTAAACGAATTTGAACCCCTAAATTGATGAAAAATATATTTTGCCTAGTATAAGGCTGCGATCACATATATACTGGCAAGACTGGTTACTCGCACACGGTTTTCTGATCATATTACTCCTGTCTTACAACAATTACATTGGTTGCCAGTAGAATACCGTATTGAGTTCAAACTTTTGGTCTTAACATACAAATATTTACATGGATTGGCACCTGTTCATCTACAGGACCTTGTTAAGAAGTATATTCCACCTCGAAATTTGCGTTCTGCTTCTCAGTTTAGGATTTTGTCTTCATCAACAGCTACTGCTACTTATGGTGATCGTTCTTTCCAAAAAGCTTCTGCTGTCCTTTGGAATACTCTGCCACTTCATGTAAAGAACTGTCAAACTATCCATCAATTTAAATCTTGCCTTAAGACACATTTGTTTAAACTTGCTTTTGGTAAATAAGTTCGTTGTTTCAGATAACTGTATTATGTTCATACCTTGCTTAGTATGTATATGTATATATGTACAACTTTATTTTTGTACATTATGTTGTAAAGCGCTTAGAGATTCTGGTGTTAGGCGCTTCATAAGCACCGTTATATTATTATTATTATTATTATTATTATTATTATTATACGCATGGGTATACGGTATGTATGATATTTGCTATACGCTCCCGGGGAGGCACTCATGTGCTTAGTTATGGGGATAATCGTTGTCAATTTCAATATGAATCACTCCCCGGGGAGCGTATAGCGAATACCGTATACCGTATAATTCTATGTGATCGCAGCCTAAGACCTTTAAAATGAAAAAAATAACAAGAGATAAAAAGTACGTTGATGTGATGTACGAAGGGTACCTAATATCGGCTCTTCATACTTGACTGTGATTTGTGTTTCAATATTTCGATAACAAGTATCTTTTGTCACGAAATTGAAAATTACCATAAAACCATAGATGGAAGGCGAATTTTGGCAACTGTCAAAATAGGCGACAATATATACACATTTGTGAATATCTATGCACCTACAATTGCATCAAAAAGAGAAACTTTCTACATGAAAACTCATAACTGGATACGCAAAAAAGGAAAATATAAAATAGTTTTAGGCGTTGATCATAACTGCGTTCAAAATTAAAATCTGGACACATTGAACGTAAAAAGTCAATATCCAAAGTGTAAAAAACTTCAACACTTACTTAAAAATCTAAAATGTATTGATATTTGGCGTAGAAAACACCCTAATACAAAACAGTTTACATGGAGACAAGTTTCTCTTAACATTGCTTCACGTATTGACTACTGGCTACTCCATGAAGATTTAAAAGACTTTGTACAATCTGTAGACATACGACCGTCTGTAAAAAGTGACCATAATGCAATATCCCTGAAACTTATCTTGTCAAACCAAAATAGGGGGCCAGGTTTTTGGAAATTCAACTCCCAATTAATAAATGACACTGATCGCATCTTCACGGCGTTTTGACTCTCGGTTAAGACTCTCGGCTAAGCAAGATCGGGTTAGCCGAAAGATAACCGCTAGAAAGTCTTACGGTTAAAATTCACTATTTAGACTAGAGGCTACAGAAATGAGTTGCATTCTGACGGCGCTTAGCCGAGAGTTTAGACTAGAGGCTAGCGAATTTGGCGTTAACCGAGAGTCAGTGGGAACGCGCCTACTGTGTATAAAGGTAAAATGAAAAGTGTAATTCAAAGCGCAATAACTGAGGGGGAGAAGTGTAAACTATCTAAACAGCTGGTATGGGAATTATGTAAATTAAGAATTCGTAGCTATACAATAGATTATTGCAAGGCTAAAGCAAAAATTCAAAAAATAGAAATTACAAAACTAGAATCACTGGTTAAACAGAGGGAGGATGACCTGAGTGAAAATGCGTGTAATGAAAAAAATAAATAGTGCTATCTGGAAAATAAAGAAAAGCTAGAGAAATATTATTCACAGAAAACCCAAGGGGCAATAATCAGGTCTAGAGTAAAGTGGTATGAGGAAGGGGAACGAAACACAAAATATTTTACTAGCCTTGAAAAAAACAAAAGTGTAAAGAAATCTATAACTGAGCTTAAAACAAAAAACGGGACAAGGGTAACTGGTGTAAATAATGTTTTGAGATAAATTGTAAGTTACTATTCTGAATTGTACACTTCAGAGAATATTGATTCAAATGAAATGTACCAATATCTAAACAGGTGCGAGGTTAATGTTTTGGAAGATGAAGAAGCTAAAATATGTGAAGGGGAATTAACTATTGATGAATGCAAAAAAGCTGTTCAGAATTTAAAATTTAATAAAGCACCAGGCTCGGATGGCTTAACGTCCGAGTTTTATAAAACATTCTGGGATGATATAAAAAATGTCATGGTTGAATCAATAAATGAAGGTTTAAGAAAGGGAGAACTATCACATACGCAGCGGAAAGGGGTGATAACATTACTATATAAAAAGGGGGATAGAAACAATTTGGATAATTGGCGTCCTATCTCGTTGTTAAATTACGACTACAAAATTTGTACAATGGCTTTGTCAATGAGAGTACATTTGATACTTGATAAATTGATTAATACTGAACAAACTGGCTATGTCAAGGGTCGTTTTTGTGGTCAAAACATTTGTCTTATTGAGGACACTATAGAATACTGTACTAAAAGTAATGAAGAGGGGGCTGTTTTATTTGTGGACTTTAAAAAGGCATTCGACACATTAGAAATATCTTTTATTGACAAATGTCTTTATAAATTTGGTTTTGGACAACAATTTAGAAAATGGGTTTCCACATTGTATTGTAATATAAATATGTGTGTTTCTATGAATGGTTGGCTTTCAGAATCATTTCAATTAAATAGAGGAATCAGGCAAGGCTGTCCGTTATCAGCACTTTTATTCATAATTGCTGGAGAATTTGTATCTGTTGACGTAAAACAAAACCAGGAAGAACATGGTATTCGAATTGGAAACGAAAGAGATTTAGAAATCAAAATGGTACAATTAGCTGATGATACAACAATAATGGTGAAGGATGAAAATTCAGTTATAAAAGTACTAGAGTTAATAAACAGATTTAGTGATGTATCAGGGGTTAGGATTAATAAAAATAAAACAGTCGGTATATGGTTAGGAAATAGAGAGCCAAATATTGACCGAAGAACTATAAAGTGGACGTCTGAACCAATTAAGAGTTTGGGAATGTTCTTCGGGAAGGACACAGAAGAATGTAATAAGCTAAACTGGTCAAATAGGCTTAAAAAGTTAGAACTTGCTCTTAAAGGTTGGAAATCTAGAAATTTGACTTATTATGGGAAAATTTCAGTTGTTAAAACATTTGGAATCTCACAACTTCTATATTGCACAAATGCCACACATGTACCTGATTATGTAGTAAAAGAGGCAAACAAAATGCTCTATCAATTCATCTGGAGTTCTAAAAAGGAAAAGGTTAAAAGAACAACAATAACAGGATACATGGAATATGGTGGCTTGAATATGATCGATTTGCAAAATCAAATTAGGGCTCTTAAAATAAGATGGATTTCAAGACTACTAAATGATCAAAATACTGGATTTTGGAAAAATGTATCAAATTTTTGGTTTGACAAAATTGGGGGGGGGGGACAGAATTTGTTTTGAGTGTAAATTGTAACGCCGCTGATGTAGAGCAAATGTAAATTTTATAAAGAAGTTCTTTTGTCATGGTTTGTGTTAAAAGAGAAAACAAAACAATCCTCAGATAATGAAATACTTGATAATCAAATATTGTGGAATAACAGCAGCGTAAAATTCTAAAACAAACTTTTAATATTCAATAAATGCATGCAGGTATTGAACGACTCATTGATATTGTTGTTGGTAATAGATTTATCAATCTAACAGAACTAAACCATATTGTACATTTTCATGTTACATAAACTTCTATCTGCTTTACCAAAAGAATGGAAGAAATCTATTTCACAAAATAAAATGGATTTCAATACTCATGAAAATGTTTTCGTGTTTCGTATAGACAAAAATCCCATTCATATTTCAAATTTAACAACTAATGGATTAGACAATTTCAAATGCGAACCAATTTGTGTGAGATACTGGCAAGTTAACTTAAACAGTCATGCCTGCCCTTCTAAATGGACTAAAATTTTCACTTTTAAAATTAAAAACAGAATTGAAAATAGACCCGGACATTTTCAATTCAATCTATTGTACAATTTGATACCTTGCAATAAAAATCTGTTTAAATGGAAATTAAGTGACACAAATAAATGTTTCTTCTGTAATTCTACTGATGATTACAACCATTTTTTTGTAACATGCAGTAAGAACACACATTTTTGGATTGATTTCAGAAAATGTCTGCATGTAGTAACAAAAAGAAAATTTAATATATCCTTAGAAGATATAATATATGGATGAGATTTAGATCAATCAAATCACGATTTTGCAAATCTACTTTTGATTATCGCATCTTATTCTGTTTACACTGTAAAAATAAGGTATAGCGAAACCAAGGTTTTTTTCTCCAATTCTATTAACTTTCAAATTTTACATACAAAAATTAGAAACAATATTCAAAAACATAAATAAAATACCAAAGTTAATGTTGGAAAACAGAATGAAATGGAATGATCTAAAAATTCACCTCAACACAATGTAGTTCCAAGCAGAAATGCCGCTTGATATTCAAATCATTTACATTGCACTAATATGAATTTATGTAATAAAGTATGTGGAAGAAGGGGTCTGGTGCAGAGTCTCTGTATATTTTCTCCAACCACCAGACCTAAGTACAGGGAATAAAAAGCTAAAATTTAAGGGGGAAAAAATCTTTTGTCACGACAGGTCATCCGATGCCAGACACATGTAACATGGTCATGGCTAGTCTTGTATCCTATACTTGGTTGCGAGTTTTTGTTTTAATTACCTGTTAATAAGACTGACTTGAACCCCTATTTATCTGGAAAAGGTGAATGCAAATGCAAACTGGGAATGAAATTTAAGTACTAATTTTTTTGAGATTTTCCGATAAAATAAATTTAGGTTGGACGTTTGGAAATGAAAATTAGCATTTTGTGTTTTATATAAAATTCTTTAATTTTAAGCTTCTAAACATCATGATTAAGTTGTACTATGTCTCACGACGAACTTGATGATACTTGATCATTTGGTGCATGTGAGTCATTTCAGGGGGGACACGTTTTGAAGGGTGGGGGACACAATATTAGGTGTCCCCCCACGATTTTGAATACAAACGACTTATTTGCCCCCTGGACCCCCACACTTCAAAATGAAATGACGCCCATGATTTGGTGGCCTGCGACCGACATCCACCGGTCTTCGATGCCAACTGGTGTTGTTATAGATCTGAATACTTCAGAGTCACGTGAAATGAGTTTATCGTAAACTGAATCAGGTAGATGGTCAATCAATCAATCAATCAAACAATCAATGATACAAGTACTTGCATAACATGCCTGCCCCATGAAGGAGTCTATTCGTACAGGGGACCCACGGCTTTACGTGACTGTCCGACCACGATGCAAGTAAAGTTTCTTGCCCAAGGAAAAAAGGAGACGAAAACCGCCCGGCCCGGGGCTCGAACCCACAATCTCTGTATTACGAGACCCGTGCTTTAACCGCTCGGCCACGCTCCCCTCGTGTCGTCCCTTGTCCTGGTTTAAGTCACTTTTGGTTTTCTTTATTTGTATTGCATCCTTCACGCCACGCCGAAACCAATTGTCCTCCTTGTCTAGAATCTTGACACCTTTGGTGTCAATTTGGTGATGAAACTCTGCGGCATACATAGCCACAGGTGATTCTTCTCTTGAAGAATGTTTATCAGTTCAGGTGCGTAGGTCGCGTCCACTTTCTCCAACATAAGATGCGGGACAGGTGGCACAGGATAATTGATATAACACACCGCATTGATCAAACTTATCAACAGGGTCCTTTGGCGCAACTGACAAAGATCTCAGCGTATTTTGTGGCTGGACATACCATACGTGCTGATATTATGTGATCTGAAGAGTCTTTGAAGATGTTCAATTACTCCATCTGTGTATGGAATCCCGAAATTTCCGCTCGAAGGTGTCTTGTTATGCCTTGGTAGTCTGTTTTGTTTCTTGTTTTGACCGCGCTTCACAGTGTTCCAAGTCCATTCCTTGTAACCACAAATCGCGAGTGATCTTTTAACCCTGCTTAGTTCCATTTGTCGATCCTCGTCTTTGGATACTATATTATAGGCCCTGTCACTAAGCGTGCGAATAACTCCCAGTTTGTGGTGAAGAGGGTGGTGTGATGCGAAGGGCAGATATTGTTCTGTGTGCGTGGGTATGCGGTACTTGGAAACTGAGTTGATCCGTATTGTCGCGAGAAATAAGAATCTTCCCATCAACTTTCTTTCCGATGGTGAATTAAATTGCTGGATGTTGAGAGTTGATATGTTTTGTAAAATTGTCTATCTGATCTTGTTTTATTATTACTATTGTGTCATCGACAGAGCGCCCTTAGAATCTCGGCGGAGTAGTAAAGGACGCCAACGCATTCTTCTCGAAATCTTCCATCAGGCGGCGGCGGACACGATTTACAGAAGATCCTAGATTTAGGGATGAGGGATTTCCAAAACGCAAATTTAGGGAACGATCTACGTGTATTTCTATTGGGTCACGTGACTCACGTATTGAAGAAAATAATTACAAAGATCATATTTTTACCTCTCCTCAAAAAACTACAAAAGTGTTCTTATCGTAATTAGCATAATTATGTTATCCTAAATCCGCTGGGGTTCACGCGTGAACCCCACTTTTTACATATGTTATCATATTTTTTACCGATTAGCAATATAATTTTAGAGGCAATCCCACACGATCCCGTAAGTTGTATTTTCCCACGATGTTTCTTATAGAGGCGGTATAGGACATGAGTCACATCGACGCAGCCGGGGATCGTATACGATAAGAACGGCAACCATGCAATAGTTGCCACGACCACCCTCCTCTGTCTTCCATGAAAAGATTAGCAGTGATGGGCACTAACGGGATTCAAAAACACCTTATGCACGTAAGCGTTAAAATAAACACTCCGTCAAATATCTCGGTATTGAACATATAGTTTAAAATTTCGAACTTTTTAAAATTGTAATATGTTTTCAAGACTTTTTTTTCTCTGCTCTGTGCAAATGGATTTTTTTTAAATTTCTTTAGACTGAAGTGGTAAAATGAAACGGGACAAAACGCATGTTGTAGAGGAATTACTCTACTTTTTGAAAGCATATAATACTATGATTTAATTTTTTGGCAACTGTTTTTAATATTTTTTATTTGCTCATTACATTAATATTGGGACAAGCTGTATTTCAAGGTCAATACCTACAATATTCAAAAAGTCGATTCAAGGTCATCAAAGGTCATTTCAGCAAGGTCACTGTCATAACTCGTGAACCCTTCATTATACCTGGACCATACAGGAGCCATGAATAGTTTTAGAATCATATGACGCCGAATGACGAAAAGTTCAAAGTTTTCATGAGGTCATTCCAAGGTCACTGCTATACTTCATTAACCCTTATCCCACATGGACCAAACTCGTGTTATGTAGGCCTATAGCCCTCAAGGTGTTTATGTTGGGGTGGTCATTCAAGATCACTGCCATAACATGTGAATTTCTGGCCCTAAACAGACCATATTTGGTCCATGAATAGTCGTTAGGCCATTGTGAATGTCAGTCAAGATGGACCTATCTCACAACTGATTACGCCTCCCCCCTCCCTCCCTGAAGATATCGGAAACTGAAACATCACGTGTGTGGTACTAATGGATAGCTATGACCCTCCCGAGTCTATACCAAAAACGAACGAACATACAAATAAGATAAACACATAGTGGAAGTGTATCCTGTAAACAAACAAGTATATGACAATGATGATTATAAACATGATAAACTAATGAGCGAAATTTAAAACGAATATCGTATACCGAAATTTGCATCATGTAAAATAGTGTCAAATGCTGTAAAATGTGAATTTTCTTGACTTCAGTACCGGTACTATTATTCAGCAGTGGAAAAGATATACTTGAAGCTCCCCTACAAACTTGTGCCCAGCAGTTATTGCCCAAATTCCCGCCGAGAGAATACCCTAAACGTGCTAAAGACGTTCAGCGCGACTCCCATCGCCGTGTGAGAAACGTACCTGAGCCCTTATTCTAACCCCAACTCTGACACTACCCCTGACTCCCGGTGGGGGGGGGGGGGAACTGGTTATTTTGACCGGGTAACCACCCGCGTTACCAAAAAAGCGAGACCTGGACAGGTCTTGAGACTAGCAATATAGGGTATCAAAATAGACCTGGTACTCTGAAGGTCTCACATAGGGTATCAAATTTGGCCTTTCAGTTTCTGATAAAGTATCAAACTATTATATGAAGAAATGGTTGAATTAATGATAATGGTGCCTTAAATTGCTTCAAATACCAAGACACACTCCTTAAGAGTGTTCAAATGGTTTACAGTTACATTTCACCTATGATTTCTTGTTATAATTATTTTAATTGTCACGGTCTCAGATAGGGTATTCATTTGAACAGGCATGGTCCCGGATAGGGTGTCCATTCGAACAGATAAGGTAGATTTATGGTCTCAGATAGGGTATCATTTCATCCATTTTTGCAAATTTTTGGTCTCACATAGGGTCACCTTCGGAACCTGCGGAACTCGGGTGTTACCCGGAAACCAATATCAGTTACCCCCCATGGGCCCTCACTCTGTAACTCTAACCGTTTAATTTTGGCTCGTATCATACTTTTGATCAATCCGGTGTTTAACCAAATTCCTTCTTTTCTTTGGCTTTGATATGGTTTTGGGTATAGACTTAAATATGTTTTTGTCGCTCTTAATGGGATGCTTTTCTAATCTTAGAGACTACGCCCAGAACTAAATTACAGCATATCCGCGAAGGTTTTTATCACCGGTTGGGTTCGACAAGGACATTGAAGTATGGGCTGAGATGTCCGTCGAGATACGGTAGTCAGAAACTTCCAGATGTGTGGCTTTTCGGTGGCTTACAATAGGCCTGTGTACAGCATAATATATCTTGAAAACATACCCAAGTACCATGTATAGAAATGATATTCTTTTTCACTTCCAATAATTAATTATTTTTTTTTTCTTATTAATACATAAATTAATTAACTAATTAATTAATTAATGAAAACATACCCAAGTACCATGTATAGAAATGATATTCTTTTTCATTTCCAATAATTAATTAATTAATTAATTAATACATAAATTATTTAACTAATTAATTATTAATTAATTAATTAATATATTTATTTATTTATTTATTTATTTATGTATCTTTTATTTATTTACTTATTTATTCAGTTATTTAGTTATTTATTTATTCAGTTATTTATTTCATTGACCATCTATTTCTTTTTTTAATCATCATTAAGATTCACCTTGGCCGTCTCTTCAATGTTTTCTTGTGCTTTCAATATTGTTTGCTTACGTGTGCCTATTGTGTTAATACGTATGATTAGTGGACATGATCATTTGTTTCGTGTTGGGTGATTTACATAAATTATGACGTCACTACTTCCCCGGCGTATTCGTTTTTTTAGTTGTTTATCTTTATGTATAATTGATTACATAATTACGGGGTAAAAAGGCCCACGGGGAAAAAGGCCCGCTAAACTTGTGTTTATTGCCAGTAAAACAATATAGGTTTAGATATTAAATGAAATGTATTTTTTTAAAGTACAATTATACAAAAACAGATGCAAGAACAAATACATTTCCTTAACTATTTTTAAGGGTACACAGATATATTGATGGACAAATGAAAATTGACGATTCAAGGTTTTGCACATGTGACTTAAAATCGTTAGTTATTTAACGATTATGTTTCATTGTTTGATTCTTATATCAATTATGGTTAAGAACAGTTATTTTAATAATTAAAAAATGTTAAATTAATGAAACAAATACTTGTATTTCCATGATTCCACTTTCTTGAGTGGGCCTTTTTACCCCGAACAAAATCAAGCACCCCGGGGTAAAAAGGCCCACCCCTCTAAAAAGAAGATTAAAATATTCAAAGAAATTTGATAATGCTGGTAATATTTAGGAATAGGGATAAAATGAACCTCTGATGAATTAATTATTCAAAAGTAGCAGGTATTTCAACATTTTCTATCACTTGAGTAAAATATCGAAAATAACGTAAAATTTGACCTTTTAATCCAGCCTTTTGACCTATACGAGCCACAAGAGTTTAATTCACTGTGAAATTTCCTTTTAATTTAATAGAGGGTTATTTAGTTACACAACTTTTATCCATATATTGGCCAGATTTGTAATATTTTATAAAATTATGGCATCAAATGTTATCCCTATCCCTATGAAAATAGACACCTGCAGCTTTTCCGGTATGTTACATAATCGTATAACTTGGAAAAAAACGTGAGAAAATGAAAAACATATCTAAGTTTACA
>JXSR01S002652.1:32293-48028 GCA_000969725.1 Ophiothrix spiculata
ACTTCTAATTTACCGAATACGTTATGATAATAATTAACTTGATTTTTACATGTACTTTTAATTGTTAATTTTTTGTAGCATTAGACTGGTTGAACGAGACCCGCGTCTATTATATTCGGCGCTCTACTATCTAGTTCATATTTTATCACCTAGATAACTGACAACATTCATAAACATGTTGTAAGGAGGGCTTCATTCAACATATGAAATTTAGTCAACATAAATAGGTAGGAAATTACAGAATTCAGTAGGAGTAGGCATACACCCTGCCTTAATTGTCCATTTTTCTCATAAATGTGTGTTTCCAATTAAACTTGTTTACTATATGACAGATGGATATGTGTATACTTTAACAATACAACCAATATTGTTAATGCTATTTCAGAGTCACTCACGGTGAAAAGGATTAGACATGATAGTGATTTCACCCGTGTCTCTCTTCCTGTCACATATGAGGGAAACAAGCTTAACCTTCGAGTTGTTGGTGCAAGTCTACACATTCCTCCAGGTGCTATTCCGAAAGGAAAAACTGTTCAAGTGACCTTATCATTAGTAGATGATGAAGACTTTCCTACTCTTGATGAAGATCATTCACTTATTTGTCCTGTTGTTAAATGTGAACCAGATGGACTACAGTTCATGAAACCGGCAACATTGTTCCTGCCTTCATGTGCTACTGGAGAGTATCGAGCAACAATATGGACAAGATCCTCAAAAACAAATGGTAAGTCTATAATTCTGACAAGAATTATATTCATAATTCCAAGACCATAATACACTTGAATAACATTTATAATTCTTTTGAAAATAAAAGAGTACAATCTAAAAATCTCTTGCACACCTTCATGCCTACTGGGTGTATCAAAATTCTTTGTACCCAGAGGTGTTTTATTTTCAAAAAAATATTTAAAATAGAAGGAGCATTTCAATTTGAAAGTTTGTGTTATAAGTGAGTAGCATAATATCTCATCTTTATAATCTGAAAGTTTCAAGGCAATTAAACACTGTTTTAACTGTTTTAAAGAGTTATAGTCATTTATTGGATGATTGCAGATTTACACAAATACCATACACACTAACTTTTGTCTATCGATGCTAGTTCCTGTCACATGGTGTCCAAAAAGGGTAGTTAATGTTCCTGTATATCTTCGATATTGACAACCATAAAGTGGGCTTATTTAGTACCAGAGTATAGCTAAGGGTCTATTCTATCTATTCATGACAAAATAATAATACTCGATCAAGATGTTACGTATTTATGACGTCATCAATCTGAATGTGAAAAATCACAATTTTGCTACAAAAGTTCTAAATATCAGAAATTCATGGGTGTTTTTGCTTTTACAGAATTACGATGACACTTTTAATATTTCTTGTAAGTTTCAGCCCAAGTGCATTTTGATATTTTTCAAAATAACAAATTGAAATTATCCGCAGTGACAACCACAAACCTGCCCCACACCTGAACTTTGACGTCTTATCTTACTCCCATCTGTTGAAGAATCCTCCAAATTTTTTTCATAAGAATGACCGCAATGGATTAATTCATAATTGCTAAAATGTCCTGGGTCAGTTCTTTTTGTATTTTTTACGCAGCAGAAAAATAACCCAAAGGTATAATGTATCCGTCAGGACTCAGGAGGGATAAATCAATTCAATGCTCAAACACACGCATTTCGACAAAACACTATCTTTCTTTAAAAGCATTTAACTTTTGAATGCAACATGCTATTGCCATGAAATAAAATTCTTAGACAAGGTAAAACTACACAAAAATTGAATATTTAAGTATTTTTATCAAAATTGATTCTCATCATTGTGAAAAATATTCCGTAATTTATACAAGATCAGGGTACAAAGAATTTTGATACACCTTGTATATTCTCATTAATGTGACCGTCCAGCCCAAAACAGCAGTAAATGCCAGCTCTTGTAATTTTCACTTTTTTAATTATTTTCAAAGACCATGCTTTAAGGATTAAAATGACACCTTAATGAACTTCACACGATTTCCAAAAGTCGAAGTTATGGTCCGTAAAAAGGTTTTCCGGGAGTAAAGCGTAAAACTGAGATAAACGCGTTCAAAGATTAGAAAACCCTATATTTTCTGTTGATCGTCTTAAGAATATGCCAATTTGTTTCACATTTCTTATAATTTTCTTGAAATGAAACTTTGCTGGTATTTTGTAGTAAGCACCAGGATTGTGAATCTGTCAAAAAATCAATTTCGGTAAATTATGACCTTGACATGTATTTTCACCTGTAGCGCAAAATGAAGTTTCTGGCATTTACTGCTCATACGGGCTGGAAGGTCACATTTGACTAGTAGTTGTCGAGTTTTGGGCCAGACATTTTAAACTGTAAAAATGCTTGGATATTCAGATATTTTTTTCTTGCATGTGAAATGTTCAGTTGGTATTGACCCAACATTCCTGTGGCCATATTAATAAAATTCTCTTTCACTTAATTGCCATCTTAATTAGGTGTCTGACCGATGTGGTCGGATCGGAATTGGACCAATTTTGAGCTTATCGGTTCTGAATTGGAATTCGAACAAATCTATATTCTGCCAATCTCACAAACCGATTCAACAAATTGCAAAAATACATGTAAAACATATCCTAAATTTGTGTTTAGAAATCCCTAGTCCCTAAATCTAATAGCATCTAGTAAATCACGGCCGCCACCTGGCCGGGCAAGGGATTATAATCTCAGAGCCAGTACCAAGTAATAGAAAGATTGTAGTACTTTTCCTATAAAACCATGTAGTATTTGTTTTATTACATCTCACTGTGACTCTAGGGATGAGGTTGTAGGGACAGTTGCAAAAACTACCAACTGGAAAGTAGTTTGCAGCTGGCAAATGAATGATCAAGATTTCTTCATAAACTGTTTATGAGGTGTAATAATTAAAGGTGTAGGTTCCGATCACATTCTCGTCCCCAGGGCTCAACCGGAAGTATTGCATTTTTTGATGTCAAATGGAAGTTCATATTTTTCTGATTGTAAATCCAAAATGTCACTTCCAAATTCCAAATAGATTTTGAGATATAGCAAAAAGTGTAAAGTTTATTGGTATACCTATTTTCCTTTTCTTATGTATTTTCATAACAGCCTCATCCCCAGGGTTGCATACTTTGTTTTGCCTCTGAAGAGTAAACAAGAAGAAACCTGAGGGTGAAACCACCCCAGAGGCATTACAGAGGTCAAGGTCAATCAGTTAAAAGTAGATTATACACATGTTAAAATAGGAACCTACACCTTTAAAGGTATACGAGGGTCATTCAAAAAGTTCTACCTGTTGTATCATAACTTTTTGTTTATGGTAGCTTCTTGAAAATTGACTAATAATGTCATCTACACGTAGTGAAAAAATCCTATCAATATCTTTTCTAGATTTTTGTAGGTGATCTGAAAACCAAAGTTGGCACACCCGCGAGGCACACCGAAAACGGTCAAAACTTGTGCAACATTTTTAAAAAAAGCTCAAGTACAGAGAATTAAAAAGGCCATAACGTAGCCGTTTGTATTGCTGTACAATGAAAATTTTATAAAACTTAAGAATTAAGTATACGGGATGATTTAAAAAGCTGTCCCAAACAATGATAATATGAACAAATTGCTCCTGATATAATATTAATAATACCACCAAAGACAAAGTTTATGAAGAAATTGATGTTAATAAAACAAGGTAAAAAATGACTGTATTGTGAAGCTTTATGTATGATATATATACATACATAGTAGATCAGAAGGGGGAGTAATTTCAATTTTTTGAAATTGACTGGCAAAATGTAGTGTAGTAACTTAAAATGTTGTTTTTCACATAAACACGCACTTTGAAAAGTCACACTATAGAGAAACACACTATGCTGATATTCATAATCTAAGAGGTCTCAAATATTGGGATTCTTTGTCATTTCTATCATTAACAAGTTTACTTTATCAGTGACATCTTAAATTTGTTCTGTAGCCCACTTAGAATTTGGGTATATAGATGGTTATTCATACATTAGCTGCACATATAATTTCAGGTTCAATGTCAAATAGATATTTCACCGTTTCCGTTGTTACCGAATATGGAATTGGTTGTTTCACCATGTGTAGGTGACATTCTTAGCTATATTTTTGCAATTTTCAAGTAGCTGCCTTTAATAGAACAAAAGTTATAATGATTGATTCGATTGAAGGCTTATCAGACAATAAAGCTGAATTAACACAATATTTACAAAGATAATGAAATACAAGGAGAACACAAACGCAAAAATAAACACTTGGCTTACAGGTGAAAAAGGCACATTCAAACTCTCTGTGCCAAGCACTCCACTCAAAACAAAATGAGAAACAACTTGCACCAACATGGTCTACATTACATACCTGAAACACACCTTTTCACACCCCAACAACAATCCATTCCACCTTACACACCCACACCCACCCACATACCCCCACCACGTGACTCACTTCACACCCCCATCCCCATCGCACAGACAAATCCACACTCTCCAACACACCCCTCACCCCCCCTGCACAAACGCATCATATAAAAAGACACCCAAAAAGAGCAATCAAATGATCATATATGGGATGGCACTCTCTGCATAACGGTTTATAGTGTGGCATCTTGGAACAGAAAGATGATGACTATTTCTGAGATTAACACCAACTTTTTCAACACGTGTTTTTGAAGCCAGTTGCTAAATTGAGCTGAATTGTACTATTTGGTATTAAAGTCTAAACATATGCGATCGCGGCATGGTCTGAGTTGAGGTATATTGCATGAAATTAGAGCATCGTTATAATCAATGTATTTGAAGCCAAGAATGATTTTACACGCCCTCTTCTGGATACGTTCCAGGTCGCTGTGCTGTTTTTCAGTTAGACCTGGGTACCACATAGCCTACTTCAGAAGGGGGCGGATAAAACCAGAATATATGATGATCTGATCTTTATTGGAAAGACCAAAACGTTTCAACATGGTGAGCATAAAGCACGTTTAAGGACATCACTAATATAGGAGTTCCATTTAAGATTGTTTGATATCTTGATACCTAAAACTTCAGAACATTGGCTTGTTGAAGATCTTGATCTCTCAGTGAATCAGGATGGGGTGGGCTCTTCATAAAATTAATGTCCATAAACATACATTTTGATGGATTCAATTTCATCTTGTTATCTTTAGCCCATTTAAGCTGATGTTAGTGTAGGCCTTGGTCTTTTTCATGTTGTATGTAGTTAAACAGGTCATGAATTGAAGTGAGCTATAGTGTCAAGTTCAAGATTATATTTATCAAACTGCATGAATCAAATTTCATGTATTACCACAAGTAGTATGTTCATTCATTTTTAAATCAAATGAACCGATGTATTAAGGTTGTATTAAAATGGGGGTGTTTGGAGTTTGTTCACATGTGTTCGGATGTGTGGATGTGGTTAACGTATAGGGGTCTGTTTAAAGACACACGTCACTATTTAATAGCATTGACGAGAATAAATTTATGTGAAAATGCATACGGGGTTACACTACTACAGTTTAAAATGATATAAATGTCTAAACAATGTAGCCCATAAGTTCAAAATGTTATATCATTTCAACATATCTGTTACAATTTTCTGAGAAATACCTATTACAAACATTTCTTCTTAAGGTAAATGGGTGAAGATGCCAGTAGATGAAACCAAACCCACAACAGAGAAGATGGTTGAGATCAAGCTGCATAATTTTTGTGACAAAACTGCCTCATCTAGTGCCTCATTTGAAAGGTACATTGCTGCATTTCAAACGCCACCTAATCTAGGGAAAAAAGCATACATACACGTCTATGCTGTACCAGAAAGTTATTTTGAAGTAAGTAAGAGTCAGAAATGTAAATATAAAAGCAAAGTAAGCCAATTTTATGTGGTGAATATTTTAATAAATTATTTGATCATCTTTTATGAAACCATGCATCCAAATCCTACTGCAGCATCCAGGAACCAGGACTTGTGCAACACTGACAAATGGGCCTCCTTCTGGAATGTCCTCTCTGGAGCCCAATGGTGCATCAACAAGTTGCAAAAGGTAGCCATTTTCGGAGCACCCTCCAGTTCTTTTGCATAATCCTAACAAAACTGAGACTGCTGCGTTACTTGGACTAACTCTGAATAAAAACCTCTCATTGAAGCACAAAGTTACAAACATGACAAAGCTAGTAGCCAAACAGAGTTGCCTTATATGTTTCCCACCAAACTTTGGAATACATAAGGCCATCATCAGATTAAAGATGGAATATGTTAGCTCTGCTTGGCTTAGTGCAACCCCTACCTCATAATTATCAGTGTTGGATACTGTCCAAATACCTATTATCCACAACTTTGACCTTCCACAGGATGACCTCATCCCTCAACAAATTTATACACTTAAAATTGCGAAGAGAGATTAGAGCCCTCACATTGTTCCACCATATGTATTATGGAGAGGCCCATTACATCTTTGATAAAGTGCTTCCTGAACATATGTGGTTGGATCTCTATCTCAAACTTAACTTAGCTGTTCAAATCCCTCGTACAATGTAGTTAGCCACCAGAGATCTCAGTGCATATCTGAAAATGTTGCCTTCTCAAACAGTCAAGAGTCTTTCAGATTAACAAGTATTTCTTGCCTGTCTATATTTAAGCACTATCTTGTCCGTCTTGTCTTCCTTGTTTTGTATAGTTTTGTGCCGTAATGTCGTTGACATCAAATTTCCCTTTATATATCTTTCTTAAGGTGGGGCCAGACTAAAAGCTCTTAAGAAATTATTGGCCTCCCACCATGTTTCAATTTCAGTTACTATTTTAGTGTGAACTACTAGTGCATTCAAATTATTTTAATACTATGTAGATCAAATTCGTCGGCCTCATCACATACTGGTCTATTTGTAAAGTCATCTATTTGCGTAAATAATATTTTCACATACTGGGCCCATATTCATGAAACCTTGCTAACTCTAGTTGGCTGCTAAAAGTCCCTTAAAGTGTCTGCTAGGCCTAGCTGACAACTAATTGTTATTCATGAAACACTGCTAGTGTTAGTTGTCAGCTAAATTTACTTCAAAAGTTCTTAGCAGGCAACTAAAATGTCATTTTGGTTCATTTTACTAACGATTATCAAAGGCAATCTTTTCAGTTCGTATAAACCACTTTGAGACGAACACGTTTTTGAGATCATTTCTTTATGTAGAGTGAAATAAGACAATCTGAATTGAAAATATGCCTGTATCATTGATATATAAGAAAACTAAAATCTCAAAAAGTCTTGATCTTCAAGGGATTGGAAAAAAAAGATGCATACAGATTTAGTGTGTTAAAAAATCCTAATGATAAATAACTTTTTAACACTTTGCTACCGGTAAATAAAACAACAAAAACTGTCATTAAGTATATTTTCAGCTTATGAAACAGCATACTTTTGATAAGATATGTAAAGGGTTGTATTATAGTTTCGATATGCTTATATTAATTTACATCTAAGTTGATATAAAATAGTATAGTATGGTGATCTACTTAATACTAACAATGAATGCCAGTTTAAGGGTTAATACTCTCCATCTACTCAGGAAAATTTGAATCTAAACTATTTCTTAATCATGAAAATAGAAATAGTTTTTACTGTTTTGTGGGGACTCGAACTATGGCTTATGGTGTGGGTTAGTCTTGTATTACGAAGCGAGGGAATAACCTCTGAGCTAACTGAGGAACCGTGAGTAGATTCTGTCTTATGAAATGGACCCAAGTAACATTAGATTTTGTCACATGAATTTGACCAAAGTAACAGTAGATTCTGTCACATGAACTGTGCCCAAGTAACAGTAGATATTTCTGTCACATGAATTGAACTCAAGTAACAGTAGATATTTCTGTCACATGAAATCGACCCAAGTAACATTAGATTCTGTCACATGAATTGGACCAAAGTGACAGTAGATTCTGTCACATGAACTGGGCCCAAGTAACAATTCTGTCACATGAATTGGACCCAAATAACAGTAGATTCTGTCACATGAACTGGACCCAAGTAACAGTAGATTTTGTCATATGAATTGGACCAATATAACAGTATATTGATTTTGATCACAGAAAAAATGTTATGGCCATTTTATGAATTAAATTCGGAATACCACCGGTATTAGGAAAACATATAGGCCCACGTGTTTATTTATTTATTTATTTATTTATTTATTTGTCAATTCAATGAGCTCTTTTTGATTGTGAAGTTATCAATAGTATAGCATATTTCTTTATATTGGCTTTAAATATAAATTATTGCATATTTTCTACTCGTTTTATACCACGCTATATTTCCTCCCCAGTCATTTCATTCAGTAGAATGTATGGCATAGCTTCTTAGACCGTGCAAGTCCATTGTTATTTAAATTTAAGTGGACCTAACTAACCATCCCACCCAAATACACCCAAGCAAATTTACTTAACCAGTCAGCTAACTTTTCTTAGCATGCAACTAGTAAGCAGGGTTCTTAGCAGGCTTTCATGAATAAGAAATTAGTAGACTGCTACGTAGTTGCCAGCTAGGCATTCTAGCAGCCAACTAGGACCTAGCAGGCAACTAGCTTAGCAGGGTTTCATGAATATGGGCCCTGATCTATAACTTTAGTATCATATAAATTATTGTTGGTAAAATAATATATCAAATCATTTGAGCAAATTTTAAACTTAAAAGCTTTTATAATAATACCAAATCCAGGAAAGGCGAATAAAGGAATTATTCATCAGAGATCAAATAAAACTGATATGGTAACATAGATCGGTATGTGATGTGCTTTTGAAATAGATCGGTATGTGATGCGACCGACGAATTGATATTGTATACTAATACTCACATATCATAATCTACTAAATTTGTCTTATATCATTTGTATAAGATTTAGTTGATAAGCTTATTTTGAAAATTGTAATAAAAAAAATTCATGCATTTTTGAGAATTGTTTTATGATTATGTAACTTGAGAAACGTGGAAATAAACTTGAACTTGAACCTATCAACAGTCTGCTTCTGGAATTCTCTACGTAAATACATTCCATGTTTTGAGAAGAGGTTCTTACTGGGTTCTACTTTAAGAAGGTGTACCACTATATTGCCACAACAAGTCAAGTACTAAAGTGTTTTGTACAGGCTCACAGTTTTTCAGGGGGTGAGGGATTCTCAAAAAGTGAACCTTTTGAGGTAAAATTGTTGTTTTTGGATAAACCTAAACTAATTCCAGTGGTTTTGAGAAAGTGACGAGCTAAAAAAAAGGTTTTCAACGATTTCAAACATTATGTTGGTGTTTTGTGGTTTGGGGTCCTGTTTGTGGACTTTTTGTAAGTGGAACCTTTGGTACATTGTCTAATTTTGGGGGTGCAACGCTCCTAATTACGGGCCTGGTTTTGTACCTTGTCGATTGGGTCTACATTTTAAATATATTGTAGCTAAATTTAGTAAATATAGCAACTGTAAAATACTTGTAGTGTATATTGTCATTGCAAAATGGTATTTACTACCTGTTTTTAGTTTATGTAGAATATTCAATGATAAAATATTGAATTCACAGAAAATGAAACTTTTTAACTTCAAGCAAATTATTATTTTGTATTTGACCATGTAAAGAGGTTTGCAGTCAAACGTTTGTTACTTGGTATGTATTTTCCAAACAGAAATTGTGAAGTTTTTTCTATCTGTGCATGAATGAGTTCATGTTTTAAGTCAAAAATGTCACAAATATTACCAAAACGTTACACCAAAATGTCACAAATGTTACCAAACATAATTACCAATCAAAAATGCATTTACAGAAATCCAGACAGTAGAATTATGAATTTTTTGTGTGTAAATATGTTACCCGTCATCCGTGTAAAGCGAAATACAAAATTTGCTAACATGTCAGAGAATTTTTTCGTTGAAGCTATTTAGAGCACAATATATTTCTGTGCGATGTCACACATGTTACTGATCTTTACATAAAATTTAGAATTTTGACAATTTTGACCTACATGTTTTGACCCCACCAGTGAACATTTTTATCAGAAGCAAACTTGTGGATATAGAATGTCCAAAGCCTTTTACAAATTTATTCTAGTATAACGTTGCACTGGACATCTACGTTCATTTATAATCTATTTTAGAGGGCCGCATGTGTATGAAACAATCTGGTCCTGAAAAGTTAGGGAGTTCTTTAAATGACCACAACACATTGTTAAACTTCTTTTAAATTTCAGCTAGTTGCACATGGTGAAAAAAATAGCAAAAGATGCACATTGGATTTAACGATTGTTTTAAAGCCAAACAAGAAGAATCTTGATATTTCTCTTCAGAACATCTGGCCAGATGGAAGCTGGATGCCATCAAAAGATAATAAGGTACCTCTATGTTAATATAAGTAAATATATTTAACATTTATTTCAGAATTTGTTATCAACGAAGCTGTACATAGTTTGTTTTGATTAATTGTTTAAACTGTTGGAAAGCAAGGTTGTCCACTATTTGATCAAAGACTAGGTTTACTCCAGGCAAAAGTTATAATAGATTTGAGATGACTTTCAAAAAGTTGTAATCCATTTAAATCATGTTGCTAATGTAAACATTGTAACTTGCACAGAGTCGACTTCAATGAATTTGAATCGATACCCCGGGAATTGATAAGGCATTTGATGTTGAAGATTAATCATAATAGTTTGAATCCAAATTCCAAACATGTATTTTATTTTTTCTTTATTAACATCAAGCTGTATACATGTAGGTCTGCAGTTGTTTTGGGTGAAGAATGGCTGGTTAACATGTTAGTAATAAAACAGCTGAAGCCTCAAACAAAATGATTTAAGACTACTAAGATCTATTGTGACATGGCTCCAGAGGTCTATACTTTATGAGCTTGTGCACTCTTATTTCCAAAGATAGTCACCTGAAATTATGCTGTTAAATTATGCTCCCATGTGGTTTTAACCTAATGGTTGAGCCCTTTCTCGGCTATTGAAGCTGTATATTCAGGATGAATCAACTAAATATTTTCTCAGGTTTGGGTTACATTCCATCCGATCTTTGGCAAATTTAACAGATTGCATATGCCACGGTCTTTTTAAGGATTGCGGCATATAAAACACCAGTGTAAGCACGGACTCCCTTCTTAATATCGAGGACATTGACAGAATAAAAATACCCCTATTTCTAAAATTTTGTGGACATATACTCAAAATCACCCCTTTTTCTGTGAGTTTGGTAATGATCATGAAGTCGGTATCACCTTGTTCACCTTGTTTAGGCTTAAATTTCGCCCAGGAAACCCAACTTGGTACCTGGTACCAAGTAAGCTAAAGGAAGGTTATCTTCAAACAGGGCTCCAATATGTTTTTTAAATTCAGTTTTGAATGCAGGAGGAAGACCGTAGTACCCAGAGAAAAATCTGCGGAAGCGAGCACGGACTGAAAACCAAATGCACATAAAGAGATGGGCGTTGGGCTTGAACCCTCAGTGGTGCAATACGCTCCCCCATGGAGTAATCAAATTTAAGATTATATTATGCCTTGTTTTTGCAGAATATTTTGTACGAGACCCTACAAAAGACAAACCCTGCAAGTAAAATCAACATAATCAAATGTAGATGCACTTTCAAATTCATCAAATGTGAGAATAATCCAGAGAATATTAGTGAAATCACAGGAAGAATAGTTGTCAGCCAGGCAAGAAACAGTAACAAAATAGATGACTTTTTTGATGTTGACTTGGTACAAGAGAAACCATGTACTACAGGACAAGTGTTGGAAACAGCAAGTCAAATTTCCTTAGAGGATGGGGAACCATCTACTTCTACACAGTCAATGGTAAAACCAATGGATCTGACACAAATACAACCACAAGCTACACAGGTATCGACTCAGGGAAGTGGCCCTGATAGACAGATGACAGATGAGACAAATGAAGTTGCCGTTGCCATTGCACAAGAGGAACAGCCTACAGTTGGCAGTATACAAAACATATTGCTTGTTAGACAAATGAGTGTGGCAAATTCAGCTGACTTGTTACAAACGGAACGGATTGATAGACAGATGTTAGGTTTGGAAAATCAAGTAGATCCAGTGGCACCAACTGCTAGTCAGATGCAAGGTATGTTGTTAATATTTCCTATTGACAAACAACTGTATCAATCAATCAATCAATCAATCAATCAACCAATGATACAAGTACTTGCATAACATGCATACCCCATGAAGGAGTCTATTCGAAAAGGGGACCCACGGCTTTACGTGACTGTCCGACCACGGAACAAGTCGAATTTATTTAGAATAAAGTTCCTTGCTCAAGGAATATTACTGAAAAGCAATAAGTACATAAAATGTTTGTTGAACTACCCACAACATATAAGTGAATAACACAGACAATCGAAATCACATAAATACAAGTATATAAGTGGTGACAACAATGAAATGAGAAAGTCAATGTAAAGATTAGAAATGCACTGTCGCAGGAAATTATTTCCATGTAGATAACTTCATGCAAAATCAACCATTTTGACACTAAAAGCCCTAACTTAATCATTAAGTGTTGTTTCTTTAGGTACTTTATTTATTCAATTAAATAAATTAATGTTTCCTGTGCTATATGACCTATCATAATTGTAAAAATGTTGAAATTCCTGCGCTATACCCAACAGATACCACTTCAGTAAATAAAATGTATAGCGTCGGCTGCTAGGTTGAGAATGCCTGTTGACAGGCTGAAAGTGACCCTTATTTCCTAAAAATAATTCAAGAATATGTATAAAATAAGTATTTTAGCCCAAATTTTGCTGTTAATCCTGCCAATTAGACTGTCATTAAATCATTCATGATGAAAAAGTTTTGTTTGTACCATTTTTGTAGAATTTTTATGTGTTTTAGAGAACACAGTGTTTCTTGTAAGATTGCACTATTTTCAATAGGGCATGGGTGCGTACATCATGAAGCGTGATTTTGAAGCGCTGTATCTCGAAAATTTTGCCTTGACCATATATATTGGTCCATTTTATTGAAGAGATATACTCATTATCTTTCAATCAAGACCAACCTCGAGTCAACCAGTCGAGTTTAAGCCGAGAAAATGGCGTTTGAAGACAGGCAATTTTGTATGTAAAGTCAATGGGGATGTATTTAGTATAGTGATTCCTTCACACATGTAAAAATCCCGGTGTGCGGGTGTGTGTGTATGTGTGATTGAAATAAATAAATCCTAGTGAGAACATTTTAAGCAAAAGCACAATTAGCAAGGAAGAGCATAATGTGTGGGGAATGTATGATTATGTAAAGGAGTAGCACATAAGAGCAGAAACATGCAATTAAAATTAAAATATCATTAATTATCATTAAAATATCATTTTTTTACAGACTTGAATTTTTTTCGATATTTCACCTGCAGCAAAAGCATAAATAGCATTGCAAATGCGATAGCATATATCATTGCTTACTAATAAGTAATAACACAATAGCGCTATTGCATTTGCTATTATTATAGTAGGTGATCTTAGTGCTCTTTCCACTTATAGCACCATTCTTGCCAGATGCTTGCATGTCTGATGATGTGATAAATTCAAGTAGCTTTCTGGAAATGTTCATTTTTTAACAGAACCATCCCAGCAGGAGTGGAAAGAAGCAGATCATTCAGAGTTGAAAGATATGAATGGTAAGGAAACATATTGATGTATAGTTGATATTTGCTGGTCATGTATTTCTGTAGTGATCCATGCCTCTGTCTTCTATGTATTACGTGTAAGTATAGTGTACTTTGTTCATTCTGCTGCCCCACATGACATTGAAACAGTGAGGTAATTAGGTGACAAGTTATCAAATTAGTATTAAAAACAAATTATTAGATAACAATAAATCATTTAAAATAACATAGAGCTGATATTAAGTTTGGAGGTTTTTAGCTTCATACCCTTCACAAACATATTTATGATGATTTTATATTTTTGTGCCATTTTATTTCCTGCTTTCATGTAGGTAAAAAGTAAAATAAGTTGATGCAAAAGAAAAGAAAATAGCCGCGATACTTCCATCACTCGTCATTACAACGAAACTCCTCATGTTCCATCTGGTCTTCATGTCACGGGCCTTCTACATACACCTGGATCAGATGCCCAACGCCTCAGGAAAGAACAACAAACCATTTTTAAGTACGGCACCCTTGCTAGTCCCAACAGCAGCGGCCTAAACATCCAATTCACTGTCTTTAAACTTTAATTGTCCGTCACCCTCTTTCCACCTTTTCCACCCCACTTCAGCAGTTCTTTGAACTCCCTTTTCATGACTGTTCTTGTTTAATTGCAATTTTTATACGGTATTTCTATTTTTGCAGGATAATGTCTGTGACCGCACCACGCACCCGGCCCCGCGTATTGCATGCCACATTTTTTAGTGCACGCTCCTCCCTTTTTTTATCGCATTCAAAGACATTCTCCCCCAAATTTATTCACTCCAGTGAAGGACTTCCGTTCGAAACGTCAGTACTTATATATTTGCTATCAAAACATTGTGAAACACAAACCTCCCATCAAACACAAAACGTGTCTGAAACGTTTGCAAAACGTTTTGGAATGGTACTTAATTGGTTACAGTCGTTTTGCTTTTGTCAAACCTTTTTGGAACGTTTTTGAAACGTTTTGAATTGGTAAAAAGATAACTTGGGTTATAAAAAAAAACGTTTTAGAAACGTTCAAAAAACCGAGATAAAACCACTCTTAAAGCATGGGTCTGAAAGGTTTTTCTAACGTAAATTAAACGTTTTTAAACAGTTTTGTAAGGTTATGTTTAAACGTTTTTTAACGTTCAAAAAACGTCATTTGGCTAGCTGGGCCACCATTATTTTATTTCTTCACAACGATGTAACGTGGATTCTTCAAACTTTATCTTCCCATATTATTTGCAAAAGGTTGGACCATATACCAGATATGGCCCAACCTTTTGCAAAATGTCAGTACATAATTTGCTGGCAAGATCTATATCCATTCTTTGTTATAGAACCAGCAACACAACGTGAGTTTGGTGACATAATCCGCCTACTTGGCGCAGATGATCTAAAAGAATTATTCCATGCTCTTAGAATCAGTGCTGCTGACATTGAGAAGGATGAAAAAGATGCTGATTCTACCGATCCAAATATCAAAGCAAGAAGGGTGTTAACAAAATGGAGACAACGAAATGCTCGAGATAAGGCTACATGTCAAGCCTTACTAGATGCGCTTAAACAATGTAGAAACATTCTGGCTATGGAAACCCTAGAGGAGATTTGGAATGGGAAAGGTAAGGTCATTGCATAAATTGTTTTATTAAGTATGGTAATAAATATTAACAAAACTTTGTATGGGTAATGAAATCTTTGAGCATTTCATAACAAATCCAGACATAAAAAGCACAGCTTCTTACAGTTAGGTTCTTTTTATGTAACATTGTCTTTACATGATAGTCTTAAACTATATATGAAATTGTCTTGAAATATTTTATGTTTTTCCATTCCTTAGTTAAGCATATAATGCATAATAAATCAATCAATGTTTACTTTGATAAAATTTTAATCACAAGTACATCAGTAAGACAAGAGGATGTAGATTGTCTACCCAAATACACATGCAGAACACATACGTACCAATATAAATCAAGATAGGGTGAATAAGGATTTTGGCACAAGGACAGCTGAAATATGTTTCACATAAGTTAAACTATGTTTTAGATGGGTTCAAAAATATTACTTGAT
>JXSR01S002653.1:10149-28264 GCA_000969725.1 Ophiothrix spiculata
TGCTCTTTTATTCTGGCAATAGTAAAAGCTATCTCCCGCCTCAGCATGCTCGGTGATTTTGAGCCTATAGTACTATTTACCTCGACCTTCGGTCTGAGACAAAAGTACATAGTCTCAATATCACTTCTTGCTATTGCCCTCACGACCAGTCAATATTAAGTTTGTATACTACGTGCTCAATCCAAAGTTTTTAATGCATTTAAACTGTGTATTTTGGCAATAAAATACCGTGAATAATGTTTTTAGCCTAATTAATTTCTTCACCGTTTTCACTTAACCAGAAAGTGTTACAAACTGGATTTTTGGTTCGGCAGTAAACTGGAGTTATCTCCGGATTGACAAAAGTAAATGAGATGAAACAAAAAGTATTGGAAAGTTTGGTCTTTAATATGGTGCCCAAAATGACTAAGTTATGATGTGCTTTATTATAAAAAACAAGTCGTTTTCGATTGTACCAGTTTTTTGAGACAAACTGTATTGAATATGAAAAATACTATATATATCTATATGCAGCGGTGGAAATACCCACATGATAGTCAACCCAGGGTTAGGCAACCCCGGGTTGACTAACTGGGTTGTCTTCCACTTAGGTTCCTGGGGATGTTAATGTAGTTCATTTGTCAACCAAGGGTAATCCTAGTCGGTTGCATTAACAACTTGAAGTTATTGGTGAAGTTCATTTGTCATCAAGCATAATGGGTGATATTTTATAGCAGGTTGTACTAAATACATATAAATCCACATAGCTGACTGTCCGCTATTGTATATTTGACCTACACTCCCTGCCAAATATCAAACGGACAGGCGGCGGCGGACAAGATTTATAGAAGATCCTAGATTTAGGGATGAGGGATTTCCAAAACGGAACGATCTACGTGTATTTCTATTGGGTCACGTGACTCACGTATTGAAGAAAATAATTACAAAGATCATATATTTACCTCTCCTCAAAAAACTACAAAAATGTTCTTATCGTAATTAGCATAATTATGTTATCCTAAATCCGCTGGGGTTCACGCGTGAACCCCACTTTTTATATATGTTATCATATTTTTTACCGACTAGCAATATAATTTTAGCGGGCATCCCACACGATCCTGGAAATTGTATATTCCCACGATGTTTCTTATAGAGGCGGTATAGGACATGAGTCACATCGACGCAGCCGGGGATCGTATACGATAAGAACGGCAACCATGCAATAGTTGCCACGACCACCCTCCTCTGCAAACGGATGCTGCTGTCCACCCTGGTGATCTTCACTTCCGTACTTACCAACTTGAAGTTGTTAATGAAGTTATGCGAGTAAAGATTACCCAGGGTGTACATTGTACAACCTGCTATAAAACAACTGAGTACATTATGATTTACCTGCTTTTCAATATTAGTAATAGTATGATCTACGTATAGGAACCTAAGTGGAAGACAACCCAGGGTTGGTCAACCCGGGCTTGCCTAACCCTGGGTTGCCTAACCCTGGGTTGACTATCATGTGGGTATTTCCACCGCTGCATATATATTCCTCATATCTGTTGATTGGTTATTAGTCTTAGATATGTTAAATAAAACCTACCAATATCGGTTGTGAGCTGCCAGAGGCAATCCAAGTCGGTTATGGAAATCCCTGGAATAAACATTGCAAATTAGTTAGCTAGCTATATTATATTACTGATGGTTATGGTCATAGTGAAATCATACCCTATGTAGCGAATAGCAAACCTTTCGAAAATGTCATAATCAGAAACTTAAAACTTGAGGTCAATAGACAAATGCTACAGCCTACATTTATCGGTATTGGGATCTTTGAAAATTGTCGAATGAACAGACATTTAAATTAAACAAGTTGTTTTTAAAATGAGTTGTCTTAATCTGACTCACGGCGGAATCTTTTACGTAACAAATGTTACTATAACAAGAGAAAGAAAAGAAAAATGTTGGCTGACGTGTGTCGAAATGAAAAGAAATAGAAAAAAATATTGTTTTCGTTTATATTGATATTTCAAGAGAATGTGTTATGCATCTTAGTTCAATTTGGATAAATGATAACTTACTGTATACCAAGGTTACTTTGTACACTGGGATGATTGTGAACACTTTAACCGGTTTAACAATCTTAGCGTCTAATATCTCCTTTCAACATGTATTTATTTGAAAGACCATACCCAAGGAGCCTTTGTGTTTATCCTCAAAGTGACCCAGTTTACCATAACGATTACAAGGCTAAATTGAAGACCTTAGTGGAAGAAGTGGTCAAGTGCCAAAATACTAGTTTTGAGTTATGAGCGTTTAAAGTTCTGCGTTTTTAATAACTTATAAATTAAGAGAGGTGGTGAATTCATATTAAGTATATGTTATTGTTTACAGGAGATAATCAAGTACAGTGAATTACAGGTCTGTATCGATTTTCTTTAATCAATAATCACTATGTTGTACTTGACACTTCTTCCACTAAAATCATGGTCACGAAACAAATAATACTCGATATTTTCAAATAAGTAATCAAAACATTCTCAAAGCATATATTTGTAGAATCTGCAAGTCAAGACAAACAATTTGATATGTCATTCACGCAAATCGGACCTTGTTGAAAATTTGACCTCATTTGACCTCGTATCGATTTATGTTATATCTCCTCAACAAAGCCCTGAAGGTATATAAAATCATATATATTTGGAATCTGCATGACAAGACGAGTAATTTGATATGTAACTTGACATATTTTGAACGTTTTTCAAATTTTACCCAAATTCACTCAAGCGTGACGACCCCTTACGAGAGGGTTATCACCTCAAAATTTGTCACAATATTTTCTGTCATATTGCAGCCTCAAAATCACCAATAACTCAATTTCGTCAAAATGGCACTTGACCACTTCTTCCACAAAGGTCTTCAATTGTAAGTTTCTACGTAAAGTGAAATGTCACTGATTTAAGGGTGTCGGCACGAACAACTTACTCCAGACCATGCGGGAATATATCCGGTCTTGCTGTCCAATTTTTGGTACCCTCTGCATCCCCTCTATAATACCACCAAGAATCCAGTTGAAAATACCTGCAGTATAACAATCCAAGTACAATAATACATATTTTTGAATACCATGGTGCTTTACATGCAGGTGGAAAATCGGACCTAAGAAGGTATCAATCAGCATCAGTATAGTTAGATTTAAGAATCCATTAGCTTGAGACATCTTTGGGAACAGTTTTGTTATTACCTCCGTCATGCTTACACAAAGCAGACTACCTCTAAGTGTGGAATTTTTGACTTTTTAGGCAATATATATGTTCAGATGAATCGAGAACATCTGAACTGAAGTAACATGTCGGATAAACCATATGTGTAGGAATTTCGTTGGATTGTTTTCGTTGCTATGGCTGACATGCCTTTCGGAATACTCCAATTACAAGTCAAAAACATTATATGGAGAGTCTACAGATGATGTACGCTTCTTGTTAAGGATAGAGGAAGTATTGAGTGATCACGATTTATCTAGAGCAGTGTGTTAATCAACCCTGTCAAATTTCAATTGAAGAGTGTTTTTCCAAAACTCACTTAGTCCACTTTTGTCGAAATTAAACCAAGCACATAGGAATGGTGTTCATCATGAGCACTAACATACCAACTTTGCAAATTCTCAAAAAATCAATCAGTCGCCATTCCTCAAGCACGAGAATTTACCAAATTTTTTCAAAACTCACTTAGTCCTGTGCATAATTTTTTTCCAAAACTCACTATTTCCAATTAATAATAGGGTGATGAACAGATCCTGTTTGTTACAGACTTATCAATATGTCAGTATGTTACATTGTTGTGCAGTGAGGGTCCGGGGAAGGGTACTCCAAAAAATTGGTAGGTAGTTGCCGCACAGGTAATCCAACTTAGAGTCTTGCGAAACTGAATTTTTGTCAAAATTGGGTCTACTGAACTGACTTTTCTCCGAATTAAGGTATCAGGAACTGCTTCTTTCCCGTAAAATTACAACTGCTGGAGGTAAAAATCGCTAAGAGTGCTGAGCCGTTTTCGTCGAAAATGTATGTCTTCGGAACTGCAGTAATCTTAGAATTGGCATCTTGGGGAGCAGGAGGCTTTGAAAAGGGGGTCTTGAGAGCTGCACATACCTGTACCTTCCATCAATGTAAGTGACCACCCTCGATTTTTGATTTTAATGCGAAATAAGGTCAAAAATTCACTTTTTTTTGTCATTTTTGACCTTATTTGGCATGAAATTAAAAAAAAAAACCAATTTTCAAAATTCTCAAAAATAAAAATGACACATCCCATTCAGAAGTCTTTTTTTTATTATTTGTTGTTTTTTAGCTTGTCTGCAGCCCATATGGCAAAATACTGTGTTTTTTCTGGAAATGTTTACTTTTATTAACTTTAAGTACTTTGTTGAAAAGTTATGGTACAAAATAAACTTGTCAAAAACGTAAAATTGAGTAACGAGTACTTTAAGAAAACACTCACCAAAATAATACAATTTTTTATAAATTTTAGCAAAATTTGGATGATTTGCTACATGAAAAATTTTAGGGTGAAGCTATTTGTGTCTGAATAAAAACTCTTTCGCCCCCTGCAATATTGTCTCGCCCCTGCTCGCCCCCTCAACCGAAAATTTCTGGTTACGCCACTAATGGCAACCAATAGAAAAATAGATACCATATTTAATGCCAAGTACACAGATAATAGACACAGTGAGAAAGCTACTTACCGGTACGGAATTTTGACGGAATCGGCGTAAGATTTGACTTCCATCAGGGTTTCGTCGTATGTCATGCCCTTTTCTGTATTGTTGTAATAAAACGCTCCTGTATACCAAAGACAAAACTTTGTTCAAAGGTGTGTAGTTTGTTTTAACAGTGTGATACATTTAACCAACACGCTCCAAAATGATGCCCTTTCGGATTACCAAAAGCATTTATTCTCTTGTGATGCATAGCTAAAACAAAATTGCACATCAATATACATGTATCTGTACCAAGTGAGTCTATAAACGTGCAAAAGTTGAAATGGGCGCCATATTTAAAAAAAAATTACTAAACAAAAAACTTTTGCTTCCAAGTAGATCATGAATTATCTTTAGAATGTTGAAAGAATGGGAATGTTTGATAAAGGCGTTCCAAAGGCGTTTTTGCTAATGAATAAAGGAACTGGTAGTTCTAACATGTTCTGTAAGTTTAAGCTTCTCAGCATGCAGATATTTTTAAAAAAATGGCGACTTTTATATATATCTGTACATAGAGCCCTGGAGAAAATCTTTAAACAAACAATTTGTACAAGAATTGTACTTAACATGTACTCGAATGATGTTCCAAATGTGCACATTCCGATCTTGTACTAGAATTGTACTCGATTTCTACCAGGGAAAGGTGCATAGATAAGAGAAGACATACCGTTATCGGTCCAGTATCCAAGATAATTACTTGTGAAATCAGTGTCCGGCTCGGTCGTCTTCCCGTAATGTTTCAAAAGCAAATCTCCAAAGTTGAACATGGTCTTTAAACACACATAGAGAACGATGATATATATAAATGTAGGTAAATTGGAAGGAAATAGTTACTCCACTTTTTCGCCAAAGAACATCATTTAAGGTCTTTCGAGCATTTCTGCATGTCACATGCAGAAATAGCAGAAAAGCAACTACTTAAAACAAACTATGTGTTGAAATTTCAGTCCATGCACTTTTTATCCACAAAATGCTGAATTGAATAAAAGTTCATGACGAAACAAGAACTAACATTGAAGAAGTGATACATGTAGATGTCTCAACGGCCTAAGCAGAGGCTTAAAGCAAGGGGAAAAACTAGAATGCTAGGACAGAATCTCAAATGCATGACATAAGATGCTTATTCGCCCTGTTCCTGAAAGGTACAACACCATTTCCGGTGATGTCCCTAACACCTTTGTCTGGCAAAATGTTTAAGACTTGTGAAAACCTTCTAGACCGCGTCCAGAAATATAAGTGTTGTTTGGGCTGGCATTCATGCATGAAAGTGAAGCATACTCCATTTCACTTCGGATACACTATTGTAAATACCGCTGCTATTCATTTACAAGTAAATTTAGGGAGCAAAACATATTTATTTGCAACAAGAAATTATTTCTACCGTGCTAAATATTTTCATTACAAAGGACACTTTTCTATTAAGATAATGATAAGAAATTACCGGTTCTAATACTTAAGAGAGTAATTTCCAGGGGTTCAAACGTTACATCGAAAATGAAATAAAATGCAAGCTAAAACTATATAACAGGAAACAATGGTATTCTTCCGCACTAGTTTTATTATAAAATTGTTGAGAAATGTATATTATATCATATGATTACCGACTTAATGCCTTCATCAAAATAAATGGCAGTTTCCAAGTTGTAATCTTTAGGGATTTCTTCCGCTAATCCCATAACACCCCACTCTACTGTAGTCCTCAATCTGTCGTGATAATTTGAGCTACTCAAAAAATTACGAAACGGTGCTATCATCATTGTGTGCTGTTCGTTGTCAAACAAGATTAAAGGTCCAGCTCGGAGTCCTTGTTGAACACCAGGGGTGAATTTCCGCCATCTTTAAATAGAAGAAAAATGCATATTTTTCAAATATAAAAATGTAATTTCTGGGTAAAACCCAAAACCCACAAACATTCATGATGATTTGTGTTAGCTATTTTTTTTTTCTCTTTCTACCTCAAAGAGGTTTAGCTATTGCCTTTATTCTTAGTTCTTATTCTTTTCTCACATGTTCTTTAAAACAATATATATTTTGACATAAGTATTTTATCTTGAAATTCTACATTCCAATAGAACATGCAATCTTGCAATTCCTTTGTCTGAATTTCTGCTCTTGATTTTTTTTTGTAGACTTGGTGGCAAGATCATACAAATTTTTTGATTTCCTGCATAAATTACAAAGTAATTGGAGATATTTTGTTAGTCTCATTATATATAATCTTTGATTTATAAACAGCAAAGGCTGCTAGTTCAATCATAATATTTGCAAACACATAAGGTTTTTGTTTAATATTCCATCCAAGAATAATTTTGTCAAGTGATATTTCAAATTGATTATGTTTTCTAGCATTGATAATAAAATATGAACAATTAGACCAAAATTGATTGTTATATTTGCATGTTATAAAAAAAGTGAGTGAGGTCGTCTATTTGGCTGCAGAAATTATGCAAATTTCTGTTACAACAAATTAAGTTATCATTTTTTTTTTTGCAATTTTCGAGTAAAACATTTAATCTCCCATAGGGTTCAAACCAATGATTTATGATTCTGTTCAAAACACTATTTTTATTTTTCAACATTCTAGGTATCGACTTCATTTTAAAGAGTCAATTTGACTTCTGATATTTATCATTTTTAAACCTCCTTCTTTAACCTTTTCTTTTTGCTAAAGAAAACCATAGATAAGTTTGTTTACCTCTTTGATAATGTAGTCAGGGACTTGAATGCAGGCAGCATTATATAGAATTTGAGAAACTGCTAGAGTTTTTACAATTGCAATTTTACCATAATAGGTAATTTTTGTTAGCTATAGTGTCGTTTCAGAGTTTCAGTTTTTAATTAATGATGATGAAACTCTCTCTTAAGAAATTTACCAAAAAATAACCCAATTTTTATACCAGAAAAAAGATGAAACATTATGCTTGGCAAAACCAGTGAATTAGTTTTTAAACTCACATGATATTTAGGATATCATGCAGGGCCGTAGCTAGAAGCATTTTGCTGAGTGGAGGGGGTACCAGCTAAATTTGCGTTACGTTGGCGGATTTGCCGACTAAAGCTGGCGCGATATCTCCAACTTGCGGGCACAGGGAGATGTCCCCCCCCCCCCCCTCAGAAGTAGAACTTGAAAGATTTTCAATTTTTTGAATGGATTTTCGTGGCATTTGGTGAATACTTTAAAGAGAATTCTAGACAGATATGAAGATATTTGCACAGATGGAGTCTGAGGGGGGATCCCCCCCCCCTCTCTAAAGCTGAAAGAATTTGCCTTTTCGAATTGATTGTGTGGCATTTGGTGAATACTTTAAAGAAAATTCTAGACAGATATGAAGATATTTGAACAGGGGGATTCTAAGGGGGGGGGGGGTGTTCCCCCTGAGAATCTGAAAGATTTTGCATTTTTTAAATTGATTTCGTGGAATTGGTGAACACTTTGAAGATAATTCTAGACAGATGTGAAGATATTTGCACAGGGGGGAAAACTAAAATATTATGAATCGATTTCGTGGCATTAGGTAATACTTTAAAGAGAATTCTAGTAGAGTACATGCACTGTAAAAACTGTACAAAAGACACTTTTTTGTTCAAAATACTTGTGTTTTTGCCAACTGCAAACTTGTTGACTTGTAACCATTAATTTGCCAACTGCAGATTGCATGGCTGGACTTGATTTACCAATCTTAAAGTCTTATGTTCGAATCTTAAATTTGCCGACTGAGCAGCAATTGTACAGCACTGAAATTGCTAAATACAAGTTGACCTCACCTAAAAACTCCACTTGTTTCCTTTCTTTGTCCTGGTCTAGCTCTTGCTCAGAGCTGTCCGCTACCCTCTGCAGTACGTTTAAAAACTAATTCACTGGTTTTGCCAAGCATAATGTTTCATCGTCTTATGATTTCATACAAACCTAATGAATCTATTTAACGATACCCGAAAATAGGTTGAAGTCATCTTAATCAGTAACTCTATGAGAAATGTTCTCATACTAGTACTTTGATTTATCCCTTAGTTTTCACAAAACCTGCCGAAAACTACCCAAACAAATCACATTTTTTAAAATATTGGACTTTTGACCAATTTGAATCAATGTAACAAAGTAATTAAAAATTTAGAAATCATTCCCCAGAACCATTGTTTTAAGGCTCTGTCAGACATCACCGTATAGAGCAAAACGTACGAATACCGTACAAAAGTTTCACATATTGAACGTGTGCTAAACGGACCACCACCGTACGAATAACGGATTAAACGTATACATAACGGACACACCGTATGGATAACGTATTGAACGTACTTGTAACGAACACATGACGAACAACAATGCATAAAACAGAACAATGGTGGGATAAAGTACGTTAGGCGTACGTTTTGCTCTATACGGTGATGTGTGACAGAGCCTTAAGATTGCGTACATGGGTATTGGTAAGCAGCACAAAACACCAAATATTTGAGGTTATTTAATAGTAATGTATAAAGGAAACGTTTTCTCCTAAATTAATATTATTGTTTCAAGGTTTCAACCCTCGTCGACTTCTTCCACTACACTGTTTGCTAAGGGGAGGGGATGTTACCAACACCTGAAACTTGTCAAAGGCCGTTTTATACCATATAATCCAAGAGTATTACTTTAACATGGACATTTTTGATAACAAGCTGATTTTTTCAGAATAGGTCGAGAAATATGTGTAGAATCACTGATAAAAAGTCCCCGGAAATCCCCTGTGGGCATTTTCTGAAATTCAATATGGCGTCCAAAATGGCCGCCAAAATGCTATATTTTCATTATAATAGTTTTAAAACAACTTATAAACCACTTAAGTAAAAAATAAATCTAAGGGAAACTGCTTCTGGAGCTGTAGCAAACACATTTGGCTAAAAAAGATCATATGCATGTTTCAAATTCAAAATGGCCGCCAGAATAGCATATTTTAACTAGTATTGACAAAAATATCCCTTGAAATGCCAATTATCATAAATAATCAACAGAAAATGACATTATGGCTACAAGAAGATCATTTGTAGCTATTTGTTCCCTAATTATGATGTTAACATGTTTAAGATTCAAAATGGCGCCCGCACCAAGATCCAAAATGGCCGACAAAATATGTTTTTGTGCGCTAAAATGGGTTAAAACAACTTAAAAACAGCATCAACCACACAAATTGTCATGAATGATCAACAGAAAATGACATTTAGGACTACAACAAGATCATTTGTCCCCTTATTATAATTTTTACATGTTTTTAATTCAAAATAGCGCCAGTACCATGGTCTAAAATGGCTGCCAAATTATGTTTTAATGCGCGAAAATAGGCAAAAACGACTTAAAATCAACATCAAACACACTACATGTTCAAAATAATTGATGGAAAGTAGTTTTGAAAATTACGACAGATATATTTGTCCCTAAATTAGGCTGTTAACAAGCTTGAAATTCCAAGTGGCGCCTGTACTGAGATCCAAAATGGCCGCCAAAATACGTTTTGATACACTTCAAATAAGTTGAATGACTTTAAAACAGCATCAAACACATCACCGCCAAAGTACGCTTAAATGCGCTAAAAATGGGTTAAACGACTTTCAAACAGCATCAAATGCACTAGCTATTTAGATATCAAGATATTTGATGTAATATTGTTTTGAGAGGTACAACAGGTATATTTGTCCCTAAATTAGGTTGTTAACAAGCTTAAAATTCCAAATTATGCTTGTACAGAGATCCAAAATGGCCGCCAAATACGCTTAAATGCGCTCAAAATTTAAATGAACTTAAAAACAGCATCATTTTGGATCTCAGTGCAGGCACCATTTAGAATTTTAAGCTTGTTTACAGCCTAATTTTTTGGGGTCAAAAATATTTGTTGTAACTCTCAAAACTAGTTGCCATCAATTATTTTGAACATATAGTGTGCTTGATTCTGTTTTTAATTTCGTTTTTGCCCATTTTTTGCATTAAAACATATTTTGGCAGCCATTTTAGACCATGGTACTGGCGCCATTTTGAATTAAAAAAACATGTAAACATTAGAGGACAAATGATCTTGTTGTTGTCCTAAATGTTATTTTCTGTTGATTATTCATGACAATTTGTGTGGTTGGTGCTGTTTTTAAGTCGTTTTAACCCATTCTAGCGCACAAAAACATATTTTGTCGGCCATTTGGACCTCACTACTTGTGCCATTTTGAGTTTTAAAAATGTTAACAGCATAATTAGGGGACAAATGATCAGTGTTGTAGTCCTAAATGTCATTTTCTGTTGATTATTTATGATAATTTGTGTGCTAGATGCTGTTTTTAAGTCGTTTTTAACACATTTCTGTGTATAAAAACATATTTTGGCGGCCATTTTGGATCTTGGTACGGGTGCCAGTTTGAATTTTAAACATGTTAATCATAATTAGGGGACATATGATCTTGTTGTAGCCCTAAATGTCATTGTTTGTAGATTATTTATGATAATTAGCATTTTAAAGGATATTTTTGTCAATTTTAGTTAAATATGCTATTTCGGCAGCCATTTTGGCGACCAATTTGAATTTAAAAATTGCATATGATCTTATTTTGAGCCAAATGAGTTTGCTACAGCTCCAAAAGTAATTTCCCAGTGATAAGTTTGAGTTTTAAGTGTTTTACGATTAGTTTTAAAGCAATTTTAATGAAAATATGTTATTTTGGCGGCCATTTTGGACGCCATCTTGGATTTTGGAAAATGCCCACAGGGGATTTCGGGGACTTTTACCAGTGATTCTACACATATTTCTGCACCTATTTTGAAAAAATCAGCTTGTTACCAAAAATGTCCACCTTTTTTACATATGTGACCTGCTCTGTCGAAACCCGGACAAAGTCGCACAAATCCCTTTTTCAAATTTTACCAAATTTAAAATGGCAAAATTATTAGCTTTCCAATGATATATCACACTCCAGGATCGCTCAATGTTTTGTATGTCAAAAAGTGATATTTAGGTTGAAAATTCCTTTGTTTTCTATTGATTTGTGACAAGTTTATTGGGCTATATCTCCTTAAGTGTTCTGGCGACTTTGTCTGGGTTATGTGGGAGCAAGTCACATATATGAGCTAATACTCTTGGACTAATAGTATTATAGTAAGGTCTCCTCTTTCCATTGATGCCAAACACAATAAAATTGGCTAAGGCGTTACGTAATTAAGATATTACTTCCTAGGTGAAACTTTGCATTAATTCGATTTTCGTCAAATATGGCTACCAATTTAACATTTTGACCAGACTGACGGATTTTTATTATTGTTGTTAGTTTGGCATCATTATTATTTTGCAAATAAATAAATAAAATGATAATTCTAACATGTCCTGTAGGTTTAAGCTACATAGCATGCAGATATCGTTTGAAACTGGCACTGTCTCTTAAGGGTGGGGTATGGGTGTTGTTGGCTTATCCTGTATCAATGTCTGAGGGTTCCCCCGGATTTTTTTCATCGTAATGACTGCAAAAGATATATATTAAATTGCTTATAAAGATGCCCAAAATCAATTTGTTTGCGTTTTAGATTAATCGGCGATAAACTGATAGAGGTGGTAACTATCAATTCCGTGCGTAAGTTGCATATTGTAAAATTATTGTTGCACTCCAAAATGTATTTGACTTAAGGAAAATTGTGCAGCATGTCATACGTATACATACATACCTTCCAACCCAACCTGACATTAAAACATTAGTTCCGTACGAGATGAAGCCCAGGTCTAACTTCGATGTTCCCATTAGAAAAGTAGGAAATCCTGTACTGACCATGTTCTCGTGCTCGATACTGGTGTTGAAAAGGCTGACGTTATTGAAATTCTGGAGAGAAAAAATAATTAAAATATCAAAATTTTACTAATAAATCATTCACTTCGATGTTCTTCTTTATGTTTATGAAAGGGAGACATTGTTATAAATGTTGAAAAAATAATTGTCTTAAAAGCAATGGTTAACATTTTTGTAAGCCTTGTTCAATTACAAGAGTACTCCACAAATCTTAAGAAATGCTGAAATTTCGTGCGTAATAATTGCTAGACTCAAAGACTTGTCTCAAGTCTAAAACCAATCTCGGTATTGCATAACTTAATTATGACTTTAAAAGGTGGTTAAGAGCTTGGTCACAATAATCGTACGATCAGCTTACGAGCAGTGTTTAGTCCGTTTAAAAGGACCAGAGCAGTGAGTAAAGCGAGCAGCAATGGAGTCGCGTGGTCTTATTAGATGGACTAAACACTGCTCGTAAGCTGATCGTACGATTATTGTGACCAAGCTATAAGTTCAACAAGAGATCGTCTATATATTTGCCCAGTACACCCTTGTGTACTGTGCAGGGTGATCATGCTTCTATTTCACTGTCTGCAAATTGGTTTCTCTTGATTTTCTTTAAAGCACTTTAATATGATCTTCAGTTGAAAATAAAAAAGAAGAGAGTCTAACATGTTATATGCAAGCTAAGAATATGGCGAATTAGAATATCATAGTATCTTAAAACTCGAAATGTGCTACTTTCCATTACGTCAGTGGGGACACGCTTTATATTTCATTGGAATAATTACTATTTTGAAGGTTTATCAAAATATGATCTTCAGTTGAAAATAAAACAGAAGAGAGTCTAACATGTTATATAAAAGCTAAGAATATGGCGAATTAGAATATCATAGTATCTTAAAACTCGAAATGTGTCACTTTCCATTACCTCAGTGGGGACACGATTCATATTTCATTGTAATAATTACTATTTTGAATAAGGTTTATCCATCAAACAAAGATATCCACTAATTTTAAATAATGCCCATCTTTGTTAATTGTTTTTGACAAAGATGGCTTCCGAGAGCCAAGTAGGTCATACATATACATGTGTTTCAAATTACCAAAACAGTGTACGTTTGTCATACGTTTTGGTTCTATTCGTTGATGCATGACGGAAATGTATGTATTACGTTATTGCACATCTTTTACACGTTGGACAAATTGGAGAGTATAAGAGAGATTGCGATTACCACGTTACACGGGACGGGATACAGAAACGTGAGCACTTTTAACTCACGTTTACGTAACGGTTCACGCCTACGCGCAATATCATAGATTGCCTATGTATATTTTATTGTGTCGCCCTCTCAGCAAAAAATTTTCTATTCATGCAACGATTGCCTATTGTGAATGTTTCATGATGTCGCCCCCTCTCATAATGGTCATGAAATAAGATATTTCTGATCGAGGGCGTAAATTCTTAAGCTAAAGAAATGGTATGTATCGCTTATGATATCTATGAATGGTTGGCTAATTTTCAATAGAACTCACGTACGTATTGAACGAATAGCCACGTAAAAAGACTCACTTCAAACGGTAATTTCAACATGTGTTGCTTCTATTCGCATATTATTGATCGTTTCCGTTCAGGGTATTGGCTTTCGCAAGCAGATGTGTAGAACTTAAAATTTTGACACAGAAGTCAATGCAAAATCAGAAAATCCCTACTTACGGGTGTGTAAGTGTGAAGTTTGCAACCCATAATCTTTACAACCAAACGCAATAAAACCTCGATAAGTGCTGGATATGTATGTCTGTACATTATTCTTGTATGTGTTCATCTGATTTTGATATAGCTTTTATTTAAAACAATAGGGGATATCGATTAAATGATTAGTATTCACGTACAAAATGTACGTGAAATTCTGCAATACACGGTGTGCTCTACTGTTCAAGCAGGTAATGGTTGGCTGAATTTCAATAGAACTCACGTTTTCGTTCGCGTTCCCGTTCGCGTTCTGGAAATCGCAAACTCTCCATTATCCCATGGTTATGCGCTACACACTTTGCGGAGCTTATATTTTCCGATTTAAGATTTCAACTTATTGTTGTACAAATTATACAATGAAGTTTTCTGACCATACCTGACTAAAAACAATTAACGATGACGTCTTGTAGACTCTGATACTTGTGACCACACTTGAATTGTAATCACACTTTTCTTTAAATTCACAATCTGCAAGCTCCCAGGTTGTGCTCACGTATTCAAATTTACCGATGTTATCCAAGCCAGATTCCACGTTGCTAAAAATTTTCAAGTGTAGATTGTTCAAATCTGTAGAAAACCTCCGCCAGCAAGATTGGAAGAAGGTCGGACCACTGTGTAACCAAATGTTTTCCTTCTGTTTCACCTCGTAGTTGCCATTGGAGTGGATAGTAACACTAAGATTGTTCGCCCCACTCAGGGTGCGTAGATGGACAGGGGGTCTTGCTGCTGATATCCAGCCATTCGTGAATACCAGTATAACTGAACAAAACAAAGATGAAAAATAAAAATAACACTGAATGTGAATTATATATTGCATATTTACTTCTTCCTGTATTCCGGTCGGCTAGTCTGAAGGTTCGCCAAAATATACCCTTTTCCACTATTCACTCCCTAAATGTGGATTTACCGATACCGTTTTCACACTAAGATTTGAAAAAGTACCCTACGGTATTTCTTAAAAATGGCTTTTTTTGATGCCCTAAACGGTGTCACCTGATACCCTTTAATCCTCAGGAATAACCCTAATTCACCTCTTTCTTGGTCACGCTATGCCTAGAACATTATGCTTTACTGCCCCTAAACTTCAGACTTGTGGGATGTTACCATTATTAGAAGTATTTACTTCTGATGTTCGTTATTCCCAAGCATATACAGCTTGTCTCAATGACAACATAACGAAGTTGATCACTTTTTTTCTGCGAAAGCAGAGTATAATTTTGAATAAATATTCAACAGATTGGAGGGTTGGAGTTTAAAACGTGTTTTTTTTTGTGCGATTTGAATCGTTGTTTTAAACGTTATTGCACATTTGGTAAGACCCCGAAAAAGCAAACTTAACTTAACTTAACTTAACCAAATTTACCCTGCTTTTTCAAAGAGATACAAAGCAGCAATAACAAAAAACACAATATTGGTGAAAAATGCAAACAAAGAAAATGAGAAAAACAAAGTCACTGTGGATAGAGATGAGTTTTGACATTTGATTTGAATGTGCACAAGTCCTTGGCAGCACGGATGGAATTAGGAAGACTGTTCCATTTATGAGGAGATACAACAGAGAAAGCTCTATCACCAGCATTCTTTTTTGAAGATGGAGTCTCAAGAAGAACAGTTGATGAGGATCGAGTCTTCATAGCAGCAGGCCGAGATCTTATTTGAATACAGTCCTTGATGTAAATTGGACTAAAACCATGAAGCGCCTTATACACGAAGCATAGTGTCTTAAAGATGATCCTTTTTTCAATAGGCAGCCAGTGTAATTTGTCACGAAAAAATATAATATGGGTGGAGCGAGGTTGCTGAAATATGAGCCGGATACATTTATTCTGTAGTTTTTGAAATCTATTGAGATCCTTTTTTGTGATACAATTGAGCAGAATATTACAATAATCAATAACGCGGAAACGAAAGTGAAAACGAAAGCGAAAGGATTGAAAACAACAACAAATATTCTATATTATATTCATTATGTGAAAAAAATAAATAATTTGAATATCAGCAAATCATCGGTCATTATTTGTAAAACATTAACGTTGTCTGTCTTGACAAAGACATGGTACATTTTTTGAAATAGACGTGTTCCGTTAATGACTTGATTTTATATTCGTGTAAGACATGTTAAAGTTGTAAAAAATATCCCAAACACCCTTGTTGGTATATGTACCAATTCCGGGCATTACAAATTATGGCACGTGACCTCGTAGTATAAAACTGGCTATCTGAAACTTTAGTAAAATACTGACTTAAACATTGAGGACCAAGAGATTGAAAAATATTTATATGTATTGTATGATTGTCGTTTTGCCAAATAAACATGAATTGAAATGAATACCAAACGATTTTTTGCGTCTTTAATCTTAAATAAATGTATTACAAGTTTAAAATCAAAATAAAAAGTGAAAGAAACAAATCCTTGAACCCAGCCAAGATAATTCTGTATTGAGAACTCAGAGGAAACAGCAAATTTGACCACTCGCCCACCACGACGACAAATGAAACGCTGACTCTTATAACAATATATTATCACATGAATATAATTTATTCAGCTCAGGCATATTTCAGTAATGTGCGATCTTAATCAAAGTGGATACCAACTTTCGCTATTTACACTGATTTTACGCTGTTGTTTTCGCTTGCGCTTCTGCTTTCGCTTTCGCTTTTTATACTATTTTTGTCCTCTTTATACGTTTTATCTATGGTCAAACTTTCATCGTAAAATTCATTTGGAAAGGAACATTTTAAGGGGTCCTTAGAAATCTCCCTTGGTAGTGAAAATACCTTGGTTACTTACCTTAAGTCTTTAGTTACCAGCAAAATTTTGAAGGGTATATGAGTGTTTGATTTATTTCAAATGTATTTAAATGCAAAGAAGACAAGTTTTCCTTTATTTTGATACCAAATTTGACTCATTTTGATTTGTTTGCCATTTTATTTAAAAAGCATGAAATTAAGGCAAAATATGTGAAAATCCTATTCAATTACTTGCACAATGTGTGAAACAATGGTTTAAATTTGGAGGGCAAGTAAAAAGTACACAAAAACGTTCCAATTTTTGAGGTTTTAGCAATTAAAAGTTGATTTAAACTAAATTTTGAAGTCAAAATAATTAAATTCCGTGCTTAAAAAATTCCAAACTGGCCGTCAAACGTCCAAAGCGGCGGCCATTTTGTCTATTTTGCGCAATTTTTATCGGTTTCAATTGTCAGCTTTTTTGACGTGTCCGTCGCCCATACTAGGTCCGATTTTACCTATTCGGGTGTCAAAATGCTAAGAAAATTGTTTCCTTTCTGTTCAAAAAGTTATGAGCATTTACAGTTTTGACTTTTTTATAACTTCTAAATAAAGCGGGGTTTTAAATTGATTAGGTATATGTTATTGATTACAGGAGCTGATCAATTATAGCAAATAATTTTCTGCAATCAATAATCACTATTTTGTACTTAACCACTTCTTCCAATAAAATCATGGTCGCTAAACAAATAAGTGTAAATATTTTAAAATTAGTAATCAAAACATTCTCAAAGTATATATTTTTGGAATCTGCAAGTCAAGGCAAATAATTTGAGATGTCATTCACGCATATCGGACCTTGTTGAAAATTTGACCTCACTTGACCTCGTATTGATTCTTAGGATTTATCTTCTCAACCAAGTTCTGAAGACATATAAAACCATATATATATTTGGAATCTGCATGACAAGACGAGTAATTTGATATGTACCTTGACATATTTAGAGCGTAATGGCCCCTTACGAGAGGGTAAATAACCCAACAATTTGTCAAAATATTTTCTGTTCTACTGTGACTCAAAACCACCAATAACTCATTTAGTCAAAATGGCACTTGACCACTTCTTCCACTAAGGTCTTCAA
>JXSR01S002654.1:4922-21860 GCA_000969725.1 Ophiothrix spiculata
GGGGGGGGGGCGCCAGTTTCAATTCTTGCCCCGGGCGCCAGACACCCTAGCTACGCCGCTGTCTATCAGTGCCATGATTGGCACAAACATAATCTGGAGAATTCGCTACAAACTGATCAAACAATAATTGATCTTCTCTTTCCATGTTCCTCATGTCGTTTATATGAAATTCATCATGTTGATATATTTATTGTGTCTAACTTATAGATGAATAAAGATATGCTATGTATGCTTATAACTCCAGAACCCTTGACCCGATCTGGACTATGAATAGCAATTGGCCCCTTGAGTATTCTAAGGGGGGGGGGGGTTTCCAATTAAGGTCTAAGGTCAAGTCATTGGAGGTCAAGGCACAAAATTCAGAGTTGTCCCAAGGTCATCCCATTTATAGTAAGTGCCACCTGAGGTTTTTGCTGGGGTTCAGTTAAGGTCATTCAAGGTCAAAGATCTATTAGACGTCGAATCTAAAAATTGTCCGAAAAGTTGACCTAAGGTCATCCAAGGTAATTTCAAGGTCACGGCCATATTTCTGAAACCCTTGGCCCTTCCTGGGCCAAACTTGGACCATAAATAGCACTTGTCCCCGTGAGTGTTCTAAGGGGGAGGGGGAGGGTTTGGTCATCCTAGGTCATTTAAGTCATTTCAATAACTCCAGAACTTAGACCAAACTCGGACCATCAACCCTCGTCCACCTAAGCTATTTCCTACTACGTCGTCACTTAAGGGGGGGGGGGGGTTGCCACCATCCCCCCTGTGAAAATGAAATGAGGGTTATGTGGTTGTTTTATACCATAAAATAGGGTATGGTCTCCACTTTCCATTGATACCAAAATCATGAAAATCGGTCGGGCATTACGTAATTATTACGTCATAAAGTACTTCAGGTTGGAAAATTTCACCGAAATCGGATTTTCGGCGTAAATTGACAAAAATTCAAAAAGTCGCCATAAAAGTTCTAAATATCAGATTATCATCCGGTTTTTTGCTAATAAATGAAGGAAATGGTAGGTAGTTCTAACATGTTCTATAAGTTCAAGTTTCTTAGCATGCGGATATTTTTCAAAATGGCGACTTTTATATGAGGGGGTGGTTACAACCCCCGCCCCTACCCATGGACTTTGACGACTTACCCTACTCCTATCTAAGGTGGTACCCCGACTTTTTTTTTCATCAAAATTACCACAAAGGACTACTACTAGGTCATATTGGTCACATTGTTTAGCGTTTTGGGGTAATCGGCGACAATCCGTTAGGGGAGGTGGACGAGGGCGAGGGTTAATATCAATTATATACCGCATGAAAACATTCTTGTCATTTGATTGGTTGACACTGCATTAGACTGTCAAAAATATTTGGTATATTTCCTGCTTGACATCATAACCGGGCATTTTTTGTCAATAAAAATGTGATATTAAAAAAAAAATCACCTTGTTTAGGCTTTCGCCAAGGAAACCCAACTTGGTACTTGGTACCAAGTAAGCTGAAAGAAGCTTATCTTTAACAGGGCTCCAAGATGTTTTTTAAATTCAGTTTTGAATGCAGGAGGAAGACCGGAGCACCCGGAGAAAAACCTGCGGAAGCGAGCATGGACTGAAAACCAAATGCACATAAAGCGCCGGGCGCGGGACTCGAACCCGGGACTTCATTGGTGCAAGGCGAGGTAACTACCACTGCGCCAACCCGCTACCCCTGCCCTGGCATGACGTCAACGCAGGGCAATGTCAGCTTCTTTACATGACGCCCGAGAAGGTTTGTTTACGTTCTGACATGTTCGTCCTCACGTAGCGTAGTTTCATGTAATAAACAAAATTGACCAGATGGATGAGTTCAAACAATTGATGGATGAATTGACTGCATGATATAGTGCTTTTTACCCAGCTGTCGGAAATCCTCAAGCGCTGCTCATTTGGCGAGAGCTAGGCCTAGCCCTAGGCTAGGCTGCACGGTAAGCTTAACTCAGTTGGCATATGCACGTAATATCAAGTGAGTTTACGCAAGTCATCAAATAACAAGAATATTTTATACGGTATATAAAACAAATATTTACTGCTCTTTATTCGAGCAACTGTGCAAAATATCTACCCTCGGTGACTGGAGACCGTGGGCCTACTATTGCCCTCCACCTCCGGTGTCGGGCAATAGTAGGCCCACGGTCTCCAGTCACCTTGGGTAGATATTTTGCACAATTGCCCTCATGAGCAGTACATATTTGTATATTATAGCCCCTGGGTGTTTTAAAGGGAGTTAAGTCAACTAGCAGTGACCGCGCGTAGATGCTAGTAATCTTATTTGTAGTATTTCAAACGTTGGTTTTCAGGAAAGTACAATAATATTTTAGTCCACTAGCGCTTTTTGAGCTTTAGAATGGCGTTTCTTTAACCAACGCATTCCCGTTTTATAAGTGACAAAGTATCCTATTGTTTTTTTTTTTTCTTGAAAAGCACGTATTGCAAGGTCCCACGTTTTGCTTCACCAGCACGTTTAAGAAATCAATACAAATCAAAAAGTGTGTTGGTTTTTTAAACGGTCCATTCCTTGAAAGCTTAAAAACTGTGTACCTGGTCAGACTTTAATCCGGGATTATTAGACTACTTCTATCATTCATAGTCACTTACAGGTGGCTAAATGTTCTCTCTTCTTTAATTTGATCAGGCAATAAGCTTTTGTTCATAGTAAATGTGTTTAACAAGATTGAAAGCTTGACCTTATCAAGATGGCAGTTTTGTACCAGTGTACCAGTGAAAAGTTTTACCACCAGGGGGCCGCTCAAAGAAAACAGTTGTACGCATGTTTGCCAGAAAAAACGTCGGAAAAGGGTCGGATTTTGGCCCATTGGCGTCGTCGACGTATTTAGAAAAAGAGATGCCTTTTCAGGGTAACTTTCGACATTAAGGGGCGTCATTTTACGATATCTTCGACTTTAGGGTCACTTTTTGCCAGGTATTCTAAAATTCCAAGAAATACAACAGAAAAGGTTTCCAGTATGTTATTGTCATGTTTTTAATGGCGGAAAATAGTGTGTTACGCCGTCGAGGGTCCATTTCGGTGTGTTATGCAATAAACCCTAACCTCCTACCTACTCCCTTTGTTCTCAGCCTATTTCAAACCAGGGACCTCTCGCATCCTAATCCCATGTCCACCTATACCAAGCCACCCGTGGAGGAGGCGTTGCCTAGGCAGCGATTCCGTGCCCATATAGGACAACCTTCTATGACGAATTCGGACTTTTTTTTGACGATTTTGGCCACTTTGCTACTTTGCCATTTTCGTGTCGCTGACATATATGTATCTTGTTTAAATTTGTTAAGCCTATTATAAATGATTTTAGTTGTTTAGTTTGTAGACAAGAATCATATTAGTAATATGTATTAAATTAGAAGTTGAAACAGGTCGGGAAAGAGCAAACAAAAAATATTAGTCGAAAAGTGCATTACCCTTGTTTTACCCATATCGCCAGCCATGTTGCGTTCTATACAGTGCAGCCCCACTCTTTTCACATGAATGCGGGTCACACACAATGTGTACATTTTAACTCGAGTTAGGCTCTAATTAGAAATTATAAAACAAATACGTTATCATTTTTCAAATGGTCAAGTAGCTGTAGAAATAATGAGGTAGATGGATGTTACCAAATGTGTTCAATCAGACTGACTTTGGTGTTATGTAATATATTTGGGAAACAAAGATGTGCTTTTAAAGTTAAAAATTTACAAGCATATTAATGTCAACAAAGCCATATGATACGCTAGTGCCGCAACAGGTACGTTATGTACTTTTATTACCCTCGTGAAAATGCAATGCATTGTAAAGGGGAATGCTATATATTAACTATTATAAAAGCTTAATCATCGAGTGCAAAAAGTTAGTAATTATGCAGTGTTTCCCATTAACGTACGATTTAGATAGGAATCAAACAGATACGTTATGACAGATACGTTATCTTAAAGAATAGGGAATACAATGGTTAACAAAAATCAAGTATTTTTAAAAATCTCCCATGCACGATTTCTTCTTCAGAAACCATAAGAGTGTATGATTCTGTATGTTTCCCATGAGTTATTAGTAGTTGAAATTTTGAAATTTCTGTGACCAAAGTTGAATACTTTATCGGAGTATGAGCCTTTAGGAGCTTTAAGGTACGGGGTCAAATGTTCATTACGCCATTTAGGGGTTATTTTTAGTGTATTACGCCATTTAGGCCCCTGGAAAAAATCGAGTACAATTTAAGTACACATTCCTGAGATGCAAATTTGGAACACAAAATCGAGTACAATTTAAGTACAATTCGAGTACAAATTGGTGTACTCGAATTGTACTCGAATCTGTGTTCCAAATTTGCACCTCAGGAATGTGTACTAGAATTGTACTCGATTTTTTCCAGGGGGGGGGGGTCTGATTTTAAATATTTTACGCCATAAATTAAGAATTTGCTGTACGTGATAACAACATTTAGGGTCCTATTTTGAGGTGCTCTGACGAGCATGCGTACAACCGTTTTCTTCGAGCGGCCCCCGGGTTTTACCATTTACTTATTATTAGGGAGGTTGCGAAAATAATGTTAAGGTTACCGTGTATGCAAACGAAATGTGTTAAATGCTTCTTTTACGTTTATCATTGCGGTATTTGCTAACTCTAATGAACTAGATTTTGTGACAAGCACGTAGTTCAAGGGACTGGTATGCATGAGCTGATCAACATAAAGAATAGGCTTACTTAGAAAGTTTCAAGTGAATATCTGCTTTCATTTTGATTTTGCAAACACTTAAAACTTGCCTGTAATAAAGTTTATAGTTTAAATTAAATATTAACAATTAAAACACTTTGAGTGTTCTCTTTCATGACAATTTTCGTTAATTCATTTTTCTGTCTTCAATAAAAACTTATCATAAATGGCCCTGCCGAGACTCGATCCACAAACCATATGACAACTATAACACGAAACTCTAACCAATTGCGCCATGAAAACAGTTTCTTAATTTCTGTGGAATTTATAAACATGCACATATTAAACAACAGAGTAAACTAGATTTTTTGTAAAAACCGACGAAGCTTGATTATCTGTTGGAGAGAAATTAAAGGGAACATTGAACAATGGAGGTATTACTTCCATTATCATGTCAGCCCGATGATCGTAGCCAATTTACAATACCTAATATATACACGATTTAAGTTCAAATCTGTTATAAAATATCTCATTGAAAACAAAGGTTTTAGTATACGATAGTTTACAAAATCGTAAATTACAAAAGTATCGATTTTGTCTTGCCCCGCAAAAGAGACCTGCTAATCAAACTAAGCGATAGTCTAAAAACCAGTTCTTCTTTAATCTGCTTTTGCTTTCACCCGTGTAAACACAAAATAAATCTTATGAACTTCAAACTAGGCTTATGGCAATGATGAATAAAACAGTAGGCATCTAATTTTCATACACGTTGGCTTCAGAATCAATTGAACATGTTATATTTGCATAGATTATAAATCTATTATACTACTGATTTTATGAGTTGAATTTGTTGTCAATTATGTCACATTGATCGAAAATTCATACTAGCACTTCAAGGCACACACACAATAAGGGGTCTGCTCGCCAGTCCGACGACTCGCTAGTCCGAAAGCTCGCTAGTCTGAAGGCTCGCTAGTCCGAAACGTTATTCAATAGGGATAATATAACCTTGAAAAAGGCTCGCTAGTCCGAACAAACAGCTCGCTAGTCCAAAGGTTCGCTAGTCCGAATATGAAAATAGGCTCGTCAGTCCGAATTTTAAAAATAATTCGCTAGTCCGAATGTTAAAAACAGCTCACCAGTCCGAATTTAAATAACAGCTCGCTAGTCCGAATTATAAAATTTTGAAAAACTGTAATAGAAATATGCACATTTTTTCTCCTATTCGGACTAGCGAGCTGTTTTTAAAATTCGGACTAGCGAGCCTATTTTAAAATTCGGACTAGCAAGCCTATTTTGAAATTCGGACCAGCGAGCTGTTTTTTAAATTCGGACTGGCGAGCCTTTTTAATAATTCGGACTGGCGAGCCTAAATTACAATTCGGACTAGCGAGCCGTCGGACTAGCAAGCCGTCAGACTAGCGAGCTTTCGAACTAGCGGGTTGTCGGACTAGCGAGCTGTCCCCCACAATAAGACAATTATTTATAATCATGCCTAATCCCAGGACTTAGTGAGTTTTGAAAAAATGTGTTTTAATACTATTCTATAGCGTCCCTTCAGGGCAGTGAACCGCGACCATTTGATCGTATTCGGGATAAAGACCCGCGTCCCCTGCAATATGAGGTAAAATCAGCATCAGAACAAGTCGGATGAATAATTTAGGTTTCAAAATCTTGTATCGCGGGAGTGATTTTGAAAAAACACTCTTCAATTGGATGTACACATATCCAGGGTCCACGGTTGTACGTAACACAAATCAAAGACGACTTCTTTGCAATGGGCAGGGTATTTCGTCATATAAGCGAAAAAAGTGGCTTTAGTTATATTTCCTTGTAGTTGTAGTTATTTACTATACACTGCTAACAATTACTGTGAAAAATCGTAAAATGTGGTAAAATGACAGTATTTGGTGATATTAGAAAATTCCGTCAAATACGGTTTTTTTATGTTAATTTTTTCAGGCCAAAACAGAATGTCAATTATTATTAGCACACTATTATGAATTGTCAATTATACGATTAAGTTCCGCATTAAGTACTACAAAATTGTAAATGTTACCGTTTTTATGCAAGCATCCATTCTGCCCCCGAAATACGGTACCAAAAATTACAGTATATTGTAAAAAATACAACTTTTACAGATTTTAACTGTATTTTTTTACAGCAAACTATAGATCTTTCATTAAGTTCTTTTTACAGTATACCGTAATTTTTATCGTAGTTTGTGGTCAGATTAGATGCCCGTATAATACAGTAAAATTTACAATTGTTTTCATAGTGTACAACCATGTAAGTATTTCACCCTCCTTCAAGATCAATATGTGCTGGGTAAAATGTTTTACCATAAGCCGTTATAAATCTATAATAGCATCTCTCCTCATCTTGATATGCTCTAGTGACATATTATAGAATATGATGCAATTACTTGTGACCTGGAATCTTGGCATATTTTTCAGACCAAGTAGGAAATTGAATGCATCTGCGTTGATTTGTGAATCAGTGGTATAGCTCCCTTTATAAACACCTCATGTCGCGCACTTGGTCATTCTTATACTTCAGAAAGTTGTAGTTGATGATCTTGCGCACGAGAGATAGTCATATAAATAACACGCTGAATATTCTCATTTAAACATTTCCATGTACATGATGTAGCGACTGTCGCAGATAGCGGTGAAAAGAATAAAATGTCTAATGGCAGTATGTTCTTAACTGCAAGGATTAAAGTAAACATAGTTATCGTTGATAGCATAATTCGAACACCAGTCAACCCATAGATTAAACATGAAATGAAGGGTTAATTAGTTTATCTGTTTATCGTCCTTTGAAACTTTGGCCATAGTCTGTGTTCTATTTCACTCTCTATCTGAGACCAGTTTTTCTTCTAGAGTGTATGCTCCATCATGATTCAGTGGGCCATACCAGAGGGTGATTTAAGCCCTTCCCATAACACACAGCAACATACCAGTAGACCCCATGGAATGTTAACCAAGGTCACTCCACTACTGCATTCATTTGTATGGTAAACAGTTTGAATTTACTCTATTTCAAACTGTATTTTGGGAATGAAAAACTCTGTCCAACTCAGGTTTTTTTGCATTGATATCAAGCTGTGATTATCCTCTTTCTGAAGGTCCTTTTCATTCAGAGTTGGACAAACTAATAAATTTTCTATAGCAAGTTTTCCATCAGTAGTTTTACATATAAGTCAATGCAATTGGTTCACTCAGTGAGCTGTTTGAAAGCTGTGGAAGAGACTGTTTGAATTGTATGATGGGAAGGGCTTAAATCAACCTCTGGGGCCATACTATGTGTATTTTTGTACAGTAATTCTAGGAAGTATAATTTCAAATCATTTCCATGCGTTCATTAGTCCACCCCTCTATATGTTCATATTTACTAAACAATAGGACGAACCAGATTCACCGAATAGTAAGACTATGGTCACAATACTTCGGACGAACAGTTACAAACAGTGTTTTAGTCCGTCTAGTAGGACCACGGGCAGCGAGCTAAGCGAGCAGTCGGGGCGTCGCCCGCTGCCCGTGCACCTTACTAGACGGACTAAACATTGTTCGTTAATCTTCGCACGAAGTAATTGTGTCCATAGACTAAAAGTAACGTTTACCAATTTTATTCACCTGCTCTGAATTACTGATAATGAATAGTCAACGAACGCATTATCTCTTGTCTGCCATTCTGGTTTATAACTTAATTGTTTTTATAAGCTATATATAGCGTCAGGGGTTTTGTGACCGAGCTATAACACGATGTATCGTACAATTTATCGTACATAGATCTATTGACAAGAGAATGTATATTTTTAAAAGTTTACAAATACTGATTTTAATCGAGTTAAGGGGGAATATACATCACAATTTTACCTTTGATCTCAGTGTGCTGTCAAACAAGACACTTAAAAACTTGATGAAAAGCATCATGGATATCAATATAACGGATATACACCCAAAACTCCCAAAAAAGTATCCCAAAAAAGTATCGCCTTACCTCGAAACTTTTTTTGGAGTCTGTATATGAGTTAACTCATATCCGTTAATTGATATCCATGATTTCTTAGCTTTAACAAAATATCAATGGAAGGAAAAACTGTAAAACACCTTTAAAAATACCTTAAGGGGATTACAAAGAACAGTCAGAACATGCAATGTTGCCAAAAATGTAACCATAATAATATCAGGACTATTCTCAGGCCAGAGGTCTTTCTTCCAGGACATTGTAGACCTTAAAATCGTGAGCCTCAATCGGATGTTCTTGACATCTGCTCACAAAAAACACTGTAACAAGCCTAAAACTTCTCCAATTTACATGATTCTGTCACTATTTTAATATGGAAATCTGCCTGCTACTAATATTTAGTCACATCCAAGTCATTTTCCAGATAAAGCGGTAAAGATTGTTTCCTACTCCGTTTTCAAAATGGCCCCCCAAATCGCATAAATTGTCTGAATGTTACATTAAGCTTTCAATGAAAATACATTGTACGATTATTAAAACTATATTGTATCATGGATGTGAGCTTATGAAGCTTTTCCTGATTGCAATTTTAAAGTGAACATGGCCACCAAAATATCACGTTTTTATCAAATTCGACCACAACAGCTGTTAATATGCTGCTAAATGCCTTAAATATTCATTATAAAGGAACATAGCGTTATAACAAGATGATTTTTCCCAATAAAATACCATTTTATACGTTTCAAATAATAAATGGCGCCCATGATAGGCTATAGTACATTTTTAATCAACACGAATTACGACGACAATAATTCAACACAAGAACATAAAAATTAATGAAAACTGACTTTGAGGTTTGCAACAAAATCATGTCTACATTAATTATGATGTTAGCATGTTTCAACTCCTTAATGATTGATTATTTCGATTTTTTAGAGTTGCTTTAATGTCAGTTTGATCAATATGTGGTGAAAATAGTATTCTGACGGCTATGCTGAATCTCATTTCGACACCATTTTACTACATAATGTATGGATAAATAATTCTGTTGGAACCTTTAGAGTCATTTTCTATTTATTTCATTAAATGTTGATCGTGTTTTAATATAGCGTTGAATAAAATTATGAACTATTGTGGCCATTTTGAACCGATACGTGTATATGGCGAATTGATTGAGTATGTATGATCATGTTGTGATCAAAAATATTTATTTCAATTGATTCAATAAATATTTCATGATATTTGCAATATTAAAGGTTGTTTTGATCGATTTTGATGACAACGTCCTAGCTATTTTATCGGCCATTTTTGAGTTTGTAATATGTAACCGAGGACGCATTTGTACTATTAAAAATCTCAATATACCCACATATCTTTTGGTGTACTTTAACAAGTACTCTATTTGGGGTGTGGTTGGGGTGTGATGGTGTTGGAGTGGGTGTGTGATTGTACATTACGTACATTTTGCCCGTACGTGGATATTCCAAACCAGAAAGCGTGATCCAGTTATCTGGGTGATAATCGGATTACACGTATAACAAACATATAAACAAACGTATAACATCACCCCACAAAAGTATTGCACTAACTGTTCCCGGGTGATGTGCGTAATCCAGTAACTGGGTGAGTTACGATATCACTTAATCCCATCGATACTGAATAGCAATTGTGTCACTTTGTTTTACGGCTGATACAATTTGAATAGAACTGAGATGTGGGGTATTCCAGGCCGGTATCGAGTATTTTTGGTGTGATTCATATAGAGGGCATCGAAGCGTCATGTCAATTTTTCCTATGGGGACATTTTATAATGGAGGAGGACCGTCACCCACCAAGGCGGTTACATTTTCGGTAACATTGCCTCTGTGGTCCCAAGTGGTATCTATAAAGGAGGCTTACCCTTTTCATGAAATGCTCACGGGAATTAACTTGCCTCTTAAACTTTCTCATTGCTACTTAACTATCTCAACTTTTTAGTCGAATGTTACGTATCTTGAAACTCTTGTTCATGTAGCTACAATTTGTTAACAATTATTCATATGCTTCTCAACAGATTTTTGAAGTTTGGTTATTTCTGTTATTGTCGATGATTCGCCGTTGTTATCTTAAATTCTTATTTACTTTGTCTGATAGTTGAATTTGAGATTTGAATATCGCCTTCTATATCTGTGATGTAAAACAAAGTAATCCATAAACTAATGTGATACGATTTAGACATAAAAACAAAACAAATGAATAAAATAGAGACCTTATAACCTACTTGCAGAAACATTTTCTTGAACACAATCACGTAATTTCGAGAGGCATTTAACTTAATTCCTATTTATAAAACGTGTTTCATATTTAATAGGCGTTTAAAGAAAATTGATTTCTATTGAACATGGTGAAATATCATTTCACCTTAGGATGCATTGTGTGATATTGGTAATGGGTAATGCTGTGGGAGATTATAGATAAGGTGGGTTATATCCTGAAGCCTCACTTTATTTCACATGAAGCAAAATTTATATCATGTGTGGTGATTGAACAGTGACAATTCCAGACTTTCGATTGGCATTACACGTGTAACGTATATATTACCAACAAGAAGCAATCATATGGGCACCTTTTGCTTATTGTTGCTAAATGTTCGAAGGGATAATTATGGCTTAAACCTGAGTCTTGTTTTTATATATAACACGTTTTCCTATGATGTTAAAATTGACTCGCCAAAAGATTAGATGTGTGGTACAATAGTTTAGGATAGGTCTCCTCTTTCCACTGATTCAAGATCATGTATGAAAATCGGTAAAGGCGTTGCGTAATCATGACGTGACAAAGTACTTCTGGACCTAAAATAACGATTTTTGGCCAAATTGGCCCCTTTAAAAAACTGTTATTATAAAAGTTTAAATAGTTTATGCTAATAAATAAAAAAACGATAATTCTAACATATTCGGGAAGTTTAAGGTCCATACCATGCAGACACTTTTCAAAATGGCGCCTTAATGTTTTGATATGGCGCCAACCCCACCCAAAATGAACACAAAATATGTAAAAGAAATTACACGCCAAAGGTCACTCCGCTTTGGTGCAATCGGCGATAAACCGTTAAGGGGTGGAAACAACCCCATCTTTAACGAGGATTGATGATTTAAAGTTGTAGCAAAGAAGCTGTAGGGAATCAAGCACCAAAAAGTCTCAATTTAATATTTACGTTCTGTTAAGTTTCCCGTAAAATAAGTTACAGAACAATGCTGTAGTATCGACTACGAAACCCTTTATTATTTTTATTTGAAATCATAGCTGGAATGTGTAATGCACCGTATTTAGTATTTAAGAAAACGTTACATTTAAATTCATAAGGGGGCGTCCAATTTTAACAAAATGCCGGCGTTATGTCTATATAGAAGATTGTGTCAAAAATCATAATAACTTCATATTGCCTTGCAAAACCAAAAAGGAAGGTTGGTTTATTTGCAAACCCCACCCCTCCCCTGGGTATTATTACATATTACTTATAATGAGACTCTATGACTTATTGTATTGACTATTTAAAAAATGTGAAATTGGTTGCCCCACCCAGCGAGGTAAGTTGCAAAAAGGGAAACATTTAAGGCCAAAAAGAAAAGGTTTATCTCAAAGCTGATGAGTGATTTGAAAAGTAATGAGAAATGGTTTTTTTTTTCAAGATTCCAAACTATAGTTTGGAATCTTCGGTCACCCAAAATCGTATCCAATCACGCAAGGAAATTAACAACAAGCAGGAGGGTTGTTCTTCACAAAATACACAATAAATACAACAAAAAGTCTCAGTAAAAGTTGTAGTAACGCACACTCAATGTCGACACAAGAACACAATTTCTGAAAAGGACGAATAGATGACGAGCTGCACTTGCAATCTTTGTCATACGAGCTTGCCGCAAGATTTTGGACGTACCTAAGTTGAAATATGAAGTATTTTTGGGTGAGAAAAAAATCAAATGACCACTTATTTTTAATGACCCCCGAAAAATAAGGTTCCCCAGTCCATAACCTCTTTTTTTTCTGCAAATATTTAATCCTATACCTACCATATTCCGTTAATTTTTTTTTAGGTTTTGCCGAAATTGGGGCTATTTTAGGGATACTATAGGGGAGTGGACTGCATACAAAATTATCCTTTATCGTTTGATTAAAGTGTGATAATAATATCAAACAAAATTAATATGTTGCAGTCTGTCTTTTATCATAGTTACACATGGGAATGCAATTAATAAAGTTATCATTTTATTTCAATATGTAGAAACTTAAAAATAAACTTGCCTATAGAAATAGAATAGAAAGTAACTTTTGTTGAAATAAAATCAAATTCATAGCATTTGAGAAATTGAGTTTACATAGGCTTTTAGATTGTCATATTGTGCTTTATACAAAATCCTCACCCATCTGATATACCTCCGCATGTCATCATCTTTTCGCTAAGGATTTTTTCAGACAAACACTTGAACAAACTGATCTTTCAAATAAACACTTGAACATGCAGATCGTCAATCATGATTATGTTATTGCATGGTTTTTATGATTTTACATTTGAAAATAATTTCAAACTATTAAAAAAGATTGACAAAATGGTTTGCATAGCATTTCGAATCCGAGAACTTGCATCATTGCATCACATAAGATGCATTTAAATATCTACTCTGAGTATTACTTCTAATAAGTTCAATTTCTAGGAAATACGCTCTATGTTTCAATTTTTTGAAGTTTTTTAACTTGCCGTTTTTAACTTGACCTCTGAAATGCATCGTTTAAGATATCTACTCTAGCCCATCATTTTATTGACAACGATATCTTCAAGTGTTTGACTGTAATGCAAATCACCGTGTTGCAAAATGAAGCTAAATTTTTGCAAGTCTTGTAGTGTGAACAAGAAGAGAATTTAAATATTTTTATAGTTTTGTAACATTTATTCTATCCCCGTATCCCTTTTCAATGTAAATATTCCCCAGGGGTGCAACCTTTTGTGGCTTTTATTGGTATCAACCTTTTGATGGGGAATGGGGGCTAGGGGAAAGCTGAGACTATCAGTGGGGTATTTTTTTTAAATCTCGATTTTAAAGAAATGTACATGATGACGGCTAATGATTTTAAGACCAGTGTTCCTGTCATATCAATTTAAAAACTGTCAAACAATTTACACTTCCAACGACGTAACCAAAGAAACCCGGTGATTCTATTTTCAAAATTATCTTAAGTTCTGGTCTATAGTAAGTATTCGGTCTCAAGAATGAGATCAAATTAACCTAGGTGTAGTATTGTATTTTGTTTTACCAAAAACTGAAAGGTGCATGGTCCATTTTTTTTAAACCGTAGTTTTCACCGTCATATGAATGATCATATGTTTTATCTCAAATCTGAGTAAAATTGGCCAAACTGTTTCGATTTTATGAGCAATTATACTGTGTAAATAATTTTATGGTTACTATATAAGACATATTTTCACTTATATCTTCCAAACGGGATATGTTCCACCTGTAAAATTTCACATGGGTAATAAGGAAAATATGAGAAATATTTTATATTTTGGTAACAAAATCTCAGAACGTTACTGACCCAAACATTAGTATCACTCATTGGCGTGACCCCCAGTTTAGGATAATTGTGAAAATGACTAGTTTCTTTGGTTGCGTCTTTATGGTTTGGTGTGTCAGTCGGGAGAAAAGGGTCATTCGAGGATTTATACAATAAAAGATGGAAAAGAAAGGGGAGGATAGAAAACAATTAATAGTGTGCTTGTAATATTCACGACTTTTTTCTTTTTTTTTGGGGGGGGGGGGGGGGTGGGGGTGGCAGTTTTCAACGTCAAAAAAAATGTGCGCTTTTTGTATTCAGGCTCATGTCATTCGACTAAATATCAGGGTTAATTTTGAAAAAGTTCAAAGTAAGAATGTTTGTATATTTTCAGTAATAACATTAGTTTCTTCTTCTTCTTTTCATCTTCTTTTTCCTCCTCCTCCTCCTTCTGCTTCTTTTTCTTCTGCTTATTATTCTTTTTTCAAACTCATTATGATTAAGTTTTATTTAATCTCAAATGTTTGAATGTTTCTTTAATTAAAGCCAAATAAAGTCTAAGTAAATCTGTAAAAACATTTTTTACGATAAACCGATGCCACAAATTGACCAGGCTGCTAAACAAATTTATCGAAATAGTACTTTCCACTCTGATGGCCTTCTCAACATGGTCTTTACACTGCAATTTCCCATTATCGTATCAAATTTTGTTTCTGTCCATTTTACAACTTTGGAATGAAATTCATTGCCATTTTCAGGAAATAATTGCATTACTGGCATCAAAGTGTTGATATCTCACAGAAAAGTGAATACCAGAATGCAAGACTGATCCAAGTCAACTTTTAAAAAAAAGTTATAGACAGGAGCGACTTTCTTATAGCTAGGGCTACTTTGTGCGTGAAGGACTAAAATGAATCTGCACTGCAAGTGCACCCAAAAGTCCTTTATGTATTCAAAATCCATGCATGAACTTGGGTCAATGTTACATACGCTGTTTTATTGAATGTATCATAAGTAGTCAAAACCATGTTCTCGGCAAATTTCTTCTTGAAATTGGAAAATAATTGGTGTCAAGTGTAGATTCTATCTATACTGCTTAGGAAACATGCAAAAATTGAAAATCGGTAGTCGTATTCCAAAATGGCGGTCGAAAAACCTATTTAAGGAAAAGTTCGCAGCAAATATTTGAAAATACTGTTTTTTCGACCGATTTTTTCAATGAAATTTGGCTTAGACAAGAAGACCATAAGCACAGATGCATTACTGTAGACACAATTTGATACAGATAGATCGCACCCACTTTTTCATAAACTTAAATAAAGCACATATGAATGCAATGCAAGACTGACCTAAGTCCACTGTCAAAAATGACCCCTGCAAAGCTTTGCAAGCACAAATACTATAGAAAAACGTGTTTCATATGTTATTTGGATTCATTCACTAACACTGATAGCCAAATTGGCATAACCTAAACATCAGACAGACTGTGAAGGTTTTTTTTCCCTTTTTTTTCGTTTTTATTAAAAACTATTCCAGTGGACTTGGATCACTATTGCATTTCTATATTCAATTCCCCGTGAGAATACTGAGTGCTCTCCATCCCGCCACTTTGTGATAACAAAAGTTATAAAACTTTGTTCTCTGGCTTTATTAAAAAGTGTAACGAAAATCTTGAAAATAATTTTTGAATGAAAAATATATATCAGGAATATAGATTTTGATTGACATTCTTTTTTTAGAGTCCAAAAACCGAGTTCATTAAAAGTCTTAAATTTGATGATTAAAACTTCCACTGCACTCATCGGAATTATTTTTCCCAGATAGTTTCAATACTAAACTGGTCCCTTCATCAGCATGATCAGTGGGTGAATGTTGTGAGGAGTTGATATCCAGTGTTTTTAGACGTTATTCCACGAGTGGTGTTTTTATATGTAGATCTCAACAAAAATTGTAAATTGGAGAAAGTTGGTCTAAATTAAACCAGGAAATATGAAATGTAGATATGCTGGCAAAAAGTTTTATTTTGCACGAAGATAAACAACAATTTGAATACACATTTTTGGCCAAATCATTCTCAAATTGAATTGAAACATAGAAAATCTATATATTGAATTTACACAACGGCCATGTTCCCTTTAATACTCAACCAATGTGAAATATTGTTACAGCGTGTGGTGTAATAACAATATATTATGCAAATCATGTTGATGAAATCCTAGAAAAATGAAAGAGTAAATTGAAATAAAGAGTATTCCAGAAATGTGAAATACTCATTTATTCTGAATCCAAAAAATCTCTTTAAAATACATTTGAATGATCAAGTTAGTAATTAATACTCTTTAAATGTGTTTTATTGTGCCAATGAGTTTTAGGAGGTAATTTCGTTGGATATTGCTTGTAATAAAACAAACCAGCGACATAATATCATAAGTTCTTCTGACATCCTGTCGCGTGCTGGTAATTATATGTCATAACAACATTAACAACATTTGGTTATGGATATCGTTGGCACAATTATTTACTGTTGAATATGCCAAGAAAAAGGTTCCCGCATGCATAGGGTTAAAAATTATCGCATTTCGTAACATATTCACATAAAAATGCAATAAAAAAAAATCCGCGTAGCGCATAGCCATTCTGAGTAAAAAAAAAAAAAAATAGCGCTTGAGGTTTTGGGCTAAAGAACCTGAGACAAAGTTTGTTGTTGTTGTTGTTGTTGTTTCTTGTCTTAGCAAAATTATAAAAGGTATCACTACAAACATATCCAACCA
>JXSR01S002654.1:34696-48505 GCA_000969725.1 Ophiothrix spiculata
CCACAACCTCACCCGCCATAACCTCACCCTCCTTCACCACTGGCTGTTTGTCTTTAACAAGTCATTGGACCTAATTAGTCATTTCATTTTGGTTTTGTTCTTCATTTCTTGAAAGACTAATAATCTTAAAGGTGTAGGTTCCGACCACATTCTCTACCCCAGGGGCTCAACCGGAAGTAGTATATTTTTGATACCAAATGAAAGCCCATATTTTTCTGACTTGGCTAAAATTTCGTCTCCAAATGTTTTATAGTTTATATAGCATAAAATGTAAAAGTAATTGGTTACCCATGGAGATAAAGAATTTAAACCTAGTCTCACGACTTACGTTTTAGCACTGAGGTGGCCTGCGACCAGCATCCACCGGTCTTCGATGCCATCTGATGTTATCGGCGAGCTGGAGATGTCACGTGACCTGACCCGGAAGGGTCAGCGTCACGTGACACGATGAGCTTGTCATACACTTGGGGCAGGTGGTGGCGTCCTCTGTTCTTATTTAAGTCACTTTTGTTTTTCCTGATGTGGATGGCTTCCTTCACTCCTCGTCGGAACCAATTGTCCTCTGTGTCCAAAATTTTTACTCCATCAGAGTCAATTTGGTGCTGTAATTGGTTACCCAATTTTTTATGTATTTATATAATAACAGCCTCATCCCAAGGGTTGTATTTTAGTATAAATTTAAAGGAAAATGACTACAAAAATGACGAATTGTATCTAGCCCTATACATGTGTGCATGTCCGGCTCGGTGGTGTGTAACTGGTGCTTCTCATCATCAATGCATGTTTTGATCTTTTATAGGAAGAAATGCAATAGGCAAATTACTTAGAGTATGGTTGGAAAAATAAAGACTGGCGTGTCTCTCGATAGAAATCCTAGACATTGATTGGGTAAGTTTCTGACACCTGACTTGTTTGGTTTATTTTTTCTCTCTCATATTTAAAATTAACAGGGATAATCCTCATCACTAAACACATGAGTGCGTCCCCAGGAGCGTATAGCGAATATCGTATACCGGAAACCCATGCGAATACGTCTATATGTTCGCAGTCTAAAGCCTCGGAACCATTGGATGTATACCCATATGCCGTGTGCCCTTGTATCGTTTTCCATTGTTTGTAATTGTACGGCGCAATGAAGATTGTTCTGCTTAATGATCATATCAATGGTCTATGGCAGATATTCATATGACTTGGTGCTCACCAAGTATGAACATGTTGATTGTTGGTGCTGCCAGGTCATAGGAATCATCTGTCATAACAAGGCCACTGATATGATCACTAAAGCAGAACGAAGTTTATTGTCTGTGTTGCGCCGCACAATTACAAACAATGAAAAACAAGACAAAGCACACGGCATATAGGTATAGCTTAGTAGTGGCTAATTCCATGATCTTGTATCACATACATGAATTTTACAAGTTCAATTCTGACATAAAAGTAATACCTGAGTTGAAGTAAACAAGTCAAGGTCTCAGGAACTACTTTTGTTTTTTCCATAAAGCAAATAGAACTTATTTTATGACTGGTATAAGTTGGATGTTGCCTTAGTAACATTTTACCCTCAAATTTGCACCAAAAAGTGATTTGGTACTGAAACAGAAAAAAACATCCGAGGCTTTTCCTTATTAGTGCATAAGAAGCCCCAGTCTCTGTGCTCTAAAGTACAATCGCGTTTTAGTAATAAATGTTAATCATAGTCGAGTAGTGTGTTGTTGGAATTTGCCGTTTTCAGATGTCACGCCTGTCACGAAAAACATGAACAGTTTTTGCTGTGTTTTATTAAAAGGTCTTGTTTTAGTGAAACATCAATATCTATCTTCTATCATGGAGTCTACATCTGCAAAGCAATAAACAGACATTCAGTGATTGCTTATTTCTCCACTATTACATCTCAAAATCGGTCACGCCTGTCACGAAGGTAAAATCACGGAAATGTTTAAGTCGCCAAAAAAATGTGCATGCTATAAAATTTAAACTTAAAAGACATGTTAGAATCATCATTTCCTGTCTTAATTAGCAAAAAAAGCGACAAAAATCTGTTATTTAGAACTTTTGTAGCAAAATTTTGCTTTTTGGTGGCCGTTTGTGCCATAATGCAATTTTGCCTGATGTTCCCATCCGAAAGTGCTTTATGACGTCATAATTACGTAACACCTCGGCCGATTTTGATGATCTTGGTATCGTTGGATAGGGGAGGATCATACCTATCTATCAAGTTCATATGAGGTTCCGTTCTAAAATATTAGGGTGGTTGCAATAACCCTTCGGAGGACGTGTTGCAAAAATAGCTCAGGAGGACAAGGGTTAAAGCTCAAAAATAGATTAGACTTGCATAATACAATATCAAAACTGTTGAAAATAAATCATAATCATAAAAAAGACGTTATTAAACAACAGATCCATTGCTAAAATCAAGTTTTACTAGGTGTGCACAAATGTCACGCCTGTCACGAAATGATTTAGCCTGTATTCTCCAAGTTAAGAGCTACAGCTCCGAAAGTGAAATGTTTCCTGATTGGTTTCCCAAAGGAGTTATACTGCAACATAAACAGGAATCAAATCTCCCGTGGGAAAGAGATAGAATTCAGCATTAAACCATATTTTTGAAAAGGCAGTGTCAGTTTGGGTCACGCCTGTCACGGACACTTTGTGTCCCCATTGTGAAGACAGTGATTGAGTTAGAATAAATTTTCCACTTTTTGCATCCAATATCGAATGTTTACTATAACATATAGGAATATTTCCGTGGTATCGCCTTTAGATAACATTTACCAGCTATTCTGAGAAAAAAAGGTTCATGCAAAGGTCACGCCTGTCACGCTGGAATTCGCCTATTGCCAATGGATACGAGGCCTGAGGAACTCATTATTCTGTGGCGTTACAGTGGGATGATTTGTTCTTCCTTGTACAGGTCAAGATGTTATTAAGCTGAGCAGACTCAACTTAATGTTTTAAGGTGCGATATCTAAGGTTACGTGTACGATTATATTTTCTCTCAGTTAAATGGTAAGGACGTTTATATAAAACATATGATATTATTTCTTCCTTTTTCAAACTATCGAGATCATAGTGCCTAGTCTAGTTTTGCAATGCCGCACATATAACATTTTCTGACTTTGTAAACAATGGAAAATTCGCAAATAATGGACAAACTAGCGTTCAGGTAACTAAACATGTTAAAATACCAATTAACGTGATTTGAGCCCTTTTTACTATTTCCATTTTTATATGAGGCCTATATATTCAAAATAACCGTATTTTATCGAAATATTAATAAGAGTACATACGAGTACATCTTTAGGTTTAAAGGGTTTATTCAAATTTTCATCAGTGATGAAATCAAACAAAAATTTTTGTACGAGGCAATTTGCGATTGAAGACGCCCATCTACTAAAAGTACTGACAGGAATGTCCATGTTAGAATTTTTAATTTAATAGACCACTTTCATATGTCCCATAATGCATCTTGAATGTACCGTATAAGCTCAGTTGACCATATTATTACCTTCTGCGAAAATGACGCCATGCGTAGAACGTAGTAATATGGTCGTTCGCGCAGAAAGGTCCGTATTTGCAGTACTTTCAAGATGCATTATGGGACATACGAAACTGATCTATTACTTTCAATTCCTTTTGGGAACTCATTTACCCATAACAGAAAATGGGCAGGATTCATATTACTCACATCTTTGTTTAAATATTGTTTGTCTCATCGTAAAAGTTTCAAGTTGAATTTCTAGCAAAACAAACTCTAATATCGGATCTTACGATTTAACTTGGTCACGGTCAATCTACGTATGACAGTATATTACACACTTAGGGACCGTTCACAAACACTTATAAGGGGGGGGGGCTGATGCCAAAGGGGGGGGGGCCTTAAAATGTTTCACCCTCGTAAGGGGGGCCCTGAAAAAAATTACCACAAATTTTCCGGTATGACAGTATATTACACACTTACCTGTAGTAAAAAACTCCTCTACTCTTAAATGAACTGCTGCAGTTCTATCATTCAAATCATATACAGTATAACCCTCCCCTCGAAATTTTCAGAATATTTTAATTTAAAAATCATAACAGTTGTTTAACATCTAACCATTTGGAAAACCTTGGTTATGATAGCAACATTTGTAGATGCCACGAAAATATAATTTAACTTGAAATTAACAACTATTTGTGTATTAACAATTTTAATTGTCAAATCTGTTTTACAATTAAGTTACATTAAAAAAATGAACACATTAAAAAGAAGTGAAATATATCTCTAATTCATTTAGGGTAAACACGGTTCAATAATCACTATCTAAAGTCTCCATACGAAAAAGTTACAGCTTTGATCAAATGTCTCTAAATGTGTTTTTAAGAAGATGAGAGTTTTGTGTATGTTTAGATAAAGTTTAGAAAGTGTCATTGGGTCTTTCTTCTTAAAAAGCATCAAATTTCTAACATAAAATATAAATCAATGTTCTAGAATAATCGAAAAATCGTATCACCAAAGGATTTTGGACATTGTACACAAAAAAACATAAATCCATGGAATAAGGTTGCATGTTGTAGGGTAAATCAGGTGACACCATTTAGGGTATCAAAAACAGCCATTTTCAAGAAATAGTAATCATTTTCAAACTCTAGTGTGAAAACGCATTTAGGGTGTAAATATGGACTATCACCAACAAAGTATATACTAAACAGCTGAGATATTCCTCAAAATCACACTTGAATGAATCATTCATGGAAAAAGACTATACGAAAGACCACCTCTCCGGTGGTTAAACAACATCAAAACAAACTGGATTCCATTGTGGAAGCCAGTCCAAAAAACAAAGATCTCTGGATGGAGACTCATTTCGGCAAGGCAGCTATCTCAATAACCAATCGTTTTGGGAGGACATCTTTAATAAAGTAAGAGCTGAATGCTGAGTGTGCTTTAAGGAGTATTTATTATGTGTTTTTTATGCCGAATGAGCAATAAGACAAGTTCATTAACATCTTTACCAGTGTTAAATTCTATCTAAGCTGCAAGCTCCGATGGTTTGTTTTACGGTGTGATAATATCCTTACATTCCTTCCGGGAACCCATTTACCCCAAACAGGAAATGTAACAGGATTCATATCGCCCACATCTGTGTTCAAATATTGGTTGTCCGTAGGAAGAAAGTCAAGTTGAACTTATGACGAAACAAACTCTCCTCAAATTTTACTGTTTATCTTACAAAATGCGTATTATAGAAGTAATTCATGTTACAAATCGTCATGCCAGTTGCATGAAAGTCGTATTTGAATTAGCTGCCTTGCATGCTATATTTGTTTAACACCAGATCACTGGGATGCAAACATATGTCAGAAGTCATTGGACATTATACACACTTGTGTGTAATGCAAATTTATGAAAACGGCAGCTATGGCAAATACGACTCTCTTGCCCTCATATAATGATATATACTAGACTTTTACTTGGAGTAATCAAGATCACGATTTATTTTGCTACGACGTTTGATTATAGTTAGTACATTATTGGGAGGGGTCCAGCTGATACCTGTAATTTTTTAATTAAATGACGATTTTTCTTGACATTATTTAGCCTTATTTTTTTTTTCTTTATTTCAATTTAGAATGACAACCAGAAAACTAGTTCACTTAAAAGTCAAGTTATATCGCACCAAACTTTAATGGTTTATCAAAGCAGAACATGTGGACAAATGCATTGCTAAAATAAAATCTGTTATGGTTGCCATTTTGTAATGAAAATTAATTAATTTTGACAATTTTTCCTTTAGTGTGGCAAGAAAGAAATGACTAGTCTAGTATCAAATTCTATATCAGCTTATATCAATCCGATTACACTTTCAACCAGATATTCACCATTCAATTAAGAGGTTTTTATTGAGTCTCTATCATAGACACATTAAGGCAAACACGACATTTACACTGTTTGTTCCTGTCTGTCATATATTTGTTAAATGAATGTATACTTAGACTGAAATATATAGGTAATGGTAATTGACATCAGTAATTTCTTAATCACACATAAAAACTGCTTCATTAATGAGTTTGATTTTATTAAAACACACACACAAAATTGAATGCTAGCATATGTGTCCGTTTATGTAGGTAATGTGTTGGTAACCAAGTTGGTGAATCGAATCCAATATTAACTGGTCGAAAGAAATAAAAAATTCACCTTAGCCCTTGAATCACATGATCGTACATTCATTTCGATTCCATGGTCAATGAAATGTTAGTTTACATTACATTTGAAAGAAACACAACAATAAGCAATGCAGCTTGATACAGTTTTGAACTAAGTATTTTCCTTTAGAGTCATACTAAATACTATATTTTGTTGAATTGTGTATTGTCATTTTTGCAAGTTAAATAAATACCTAACTTTCCTATTTTTGTCATTTCAAAACATAATTGTTGGTAGTGAAGCTACTGGTCTTATTATTCAAAACAAAATTAAACAATAGATTTTATGGGTAATATCCTGGTTTGATTGATTGTTTAACATTTTTTCTGCTTGAAATATATATTTTGAACGTATGTTATATTTAAAGGGGCAATTCATGTTTTACTTTTCATCCTCAAGGTCACCTAAGTTAAGTTTGGGTCAAAACAGAGTTCTTTTGAGCTATCAAACAATAAACATTTGTTGCAACAAGTCTTTGTTATCTTATAATCTGATATATAGTTCCAATGTATTTTTTAATGATAACGGAGGCTTGGTGTCATTTTAAAGCTTAGAAAATGTTGTAACAGATGAAATGATAAAATCAAAATTGATATCATCTGCAAAGTCCCTCCTTTCGGGGTGAGCCATCACATATGTCAGTGTTTCTAATCTCTGGAATCAATATACAAATCAATTTAAATGCATTATTGTGCTTTAGTGAAATATCTACGCAAGGATTCGTTGACTTTCATATCAAATTGTAATTGAATAAATTGAAGAGCAGAATAATTACTTTTAGGTACAGAAACCATCAATGTTTTAAATGTAGTTGATTACTGTAAGTAAAGGAGGATTAATGCCAAAACAATTCCTTGCATTTATATAATTGATCATGCAAGGCATTAAAGCACTGACGTTTCATTTATCTAGTATTAATCAAACCAAGACGTTTTCTATCCCGCATCAAATTAGTTTCACTTAAAAGTTATATAAAATGATCAATAGTAACCATGGTAATATAACGTTAAAAAACGGTCAATGCATGATTAGTATGTTATCTGTATGTTTTGTAAGGAATCTTCTGTGAAAGCTAATGATATAAAAACAAAATAATTTTCTCTGTCAAATGAAATATTAATGGAACATTTAGAAGCTTGTTTATCAATATTATGATGTATTGTGTAAAAAAAGAAAAAGAAAAACATAAATTTTGGCTTAGATTCATGGCTTAAAGACCTTCAATTATGACAATAACCTTAAGTTTAAAATTAGAATAAGAACTTCTTTCAATATTTTGAAGGAAATAATTAAACATACGGTATAAGTCTATAATAACTATAACTTTTCATGAGCGAGAATTCATATAACTGTGGATCGGGTGGTTGAGGCTCGCATAGGATTACATGCAAAAGTGTAAGAAAGTTATGATATAACATAACAGTGAATGAATGAGTCAGGACTACTGTAACGGAAGTCGTGGTTGTTGTTTAGTTTTGGGTTTTTTTTTCGTCGTTTGCCCTAACATTTAATTTCATTCATGTTTATGATGTTTTCAACATTTTTTTCAATTTCTATTTGATAATGATGAGTTAAAGGCTCTATTAACTAGAATACAGCATAATACCAGGTAAAGACTTCATATGATTAGATTATGCAATTATACCAAATTTGACGCCAGAAAGACACTGCTGGTAATGCGCTTTGTCAACGTCTTTTCCAAAGCAATTCCGTCTGTTTATAAAACTCGTCATAGATATTTTTGATATCTATTTTTCCGTTGTCTAAATAAATAATGCAGTTGTTAATGGGCTCGTGATAGCAAATAATCCGTCGGTGACGCCACGAAATAATGACTTCCGAATAAGACGTTTTATAACGTTTTAAGTTTAATACAAATTACCCAAAATGTCCGGGGGTTACTCATATATCCGAGTGACGTATTTGAATACCACCAAGCACCTGAGACAAAAGAATCTTTGACAAAAGCAAATAAAAAATAGGGGTCTTTCGGTGACAAATAAAATGTAATCATGGTAATAAGGGATTTTTAGTGAGAATGTAGTAAACCTGGGTCTTTCGGTTATATAAATGCTTAAAAAAAGTCCAGATGTATATTTCTCAACATCTTGGCTTCTGGTACTTGATTAAATATCGAGGTTCAAGCAAAATAATGGAATTTGTTGGATCTTTGGTCACTGGGTCTTTTTACGGGAATTTCCCGTTAATTGTGAATTTGCCGCCAGGAATCTCTGATGTAATCAGATATTACCATTTTGTATCTAATTCTCATGAGAAAATGCATCAATTTAATATAAATAAAAGCCCACTTTACTAGCAGTCACTGAATGGCACAGATGATAGATCACTTGATTTTATACCCAGTTTCGATTGCCACACAAGGCAAATAATTTTGAGTATAACTTAGTAAAATATAAGGCAATCACCTTCAGTAATAAGGAAATGGGCAAGATGACGCTGAGAAGATAATTGTTATATATTTTTTTTATAACTTAAAATAACGGTATTTAATTTTACGGGAAGCTGTAAAAACTACGGTAAAATGTAGCAACAGAATTGCCAGCGAAATACTTTCAGTGTTGTGTTCACCATTGTATTTTTATTGACTCAGCAATAACATGTGAGGTATCAAACTGTTCAGGAACGAATAATAGTCTAATTTTATTCTACTACATTTTTCATTCAAATCTTAAAACTTACAAAAATAGGTCAAACTGTAATGTAAATGGAAAGGAATAGGCTATACATAAATGTTACATACGTAATAGAGAGATTGATCGTCGTATGAGAACGAATGAAAGATATGCCCACATTAATGTAAATTGGGGGAAGTATTACGCCTGTCGTCGTTAACGAAAATTAGATTGAATAGTTGGATTTTTATAGCGTCTTTTACTATGCATGCAAAGCATGGTCGCCAGTTATTATTACGTTGCTACCAGGAAACTATCATTCATTTTGCTTAAACTAGGGAGACAGCATGACCGATGCGCACACCCTATCTGCACTTAGATTGTAATGTTCCCCATAACAGCTCCCCAATATCGCTCGGGTCGACGAAGCAATCAAGATTAAATGCCTTGTCCAAGGACATAACCCGTTGGCCGTAGCGGGGTTCGAACTCGCGACCTTTTGATTCGGTGTCCTGCAGTGTTACACTAGACCGCACGAGCTCTCAAATCTTGTTGATTTATGCCAGAAGATTAGATGGTTCAAAATTCTTGATGTTAAATTAAATATATACTAGTAGTTCAATTAATAAACAGATATATCTAAAAAAATTAACCTTACCAGACATTGAAAACATTAACTATGATCGTATGTTTTTTTTCCTTTGGAATTGTCTCGTCTATACTAACAATTAGGTATTTTTTCCTTACAATAGCTCTCCATTATGTATCCGACGGATTAGGCTAATGAAACTCAATGCTGAGTTCCCCGTCCCCCTCCCGCGTTATGAAATTTGGGCCTCGTTTGCCGACCAAAATCTGAAAATAATTTATTATTTTGAAAAAACGATGTCCAACTTGTCTAAACAAATGCCTGACACATTGAATCATTCTAAAACGAAAATTGCAGCACTAATGCAGTGCTAACATGTGTAGGCAATAAATAAAATACTAATAATGTTCATAGTATTGAAATTCATAGCTTTGTATCTTAGTAGGTTCTGTTTTGTTTTTTCCCTTTTTGGCCTTAGTTTTGGTTCTTGATCGTAAGACTGCTTCATTATTTTTGTTACGGCATCTTTGGGTCTTGGTGGGGTCTCAATGCTTTTTTCTCTTTTCTTTTTTTTTCTTTCTTTTTCGCAAGTTCGTAGTCTTGGCACTATAAATTTTTGTCTTTCATATACTAAGTAAAGGTTTGGTCCCAGTAGGGCCTATATATATAAGGTTAGGTATAAGCAGTGAATAAAAAACAGGTAAAAAATAATTTTGAAACGAAAAGGTTGAATGAACAACATTGAAATTTGCTGACAAAAAGGTTGAAGTAATGACTTTTTGAAATAATGAATAATAAATAATGAAAAAGTTGCCTCATTATGGGCTGAACAAAATGTGACGGGAAACTCGGAATCGAGTTTCATTAGCCTTAAAGTACATGCACACAATGCTTTATTGAATCGTTTTATGATTTACATCCTATATTCCATGAATAATTCGAACTCACGTGTAATATAATATAGCTCTTTTAAATAAACATGTCGATTCTCAGAAATAACGTTTTTAGTTAAAAAATTGACATTAGCCTGGAGAGACCAAAACATCAGTTTGTAATAAAACTCCTATTTTCTAAATAAACGGTGTTCGACATCCATCATCAAATTTGGGATAATTCTTACAGCTGGTGGCAAATCGGATACTTGTAATATGTTTGACATTTAGCAAGTGTTCCTCTGGCCAAACTTTTCTTTAAGTAACCGCAGTTTTCAGATCGGTCAAGATTGTGTTTAATATTTTCAGTCAAAACAAATTAGCAAGATTTTTTTTGTATTTGTAGTTGAATCAATTGAGTTTTCATTTTTTTTTACCCTAATTATTTTAAAGGAATGCATATATACGTTAAGATCATAGAAACTTTTGTTGCACCAACATTTTTTGATACACTAAATAATTATAATAATAATAATAAATAATTGGTAGAGCGCCCTGTACAAAGCAAAAACAATATTTAAAAATAGTACATCAAAACCTATTAAAAATGACAAAATATAATACACAGACACCAAAACATACACAATTCTCAACAGCAAAATGAGCAGAAATAACATACGCAGAAGACCAAGTTCGTATCTGGTGTCCCAATATTAAAAACGGCCATATAATTTATAACACTAAGCAGATTACGAATGAATATCAAAAAACACTATACACATTTATCTCATAAGATAAAAACCACTATAAAATACCGATTGGCAGTAAAAAGTCCATTCCAGCATAATTTGGAGTAGAACTCGTATTATGCACATGAGTATGTTAAACATTCTATAAACATATCTGGACACGTTTCGTCAGGTTTAATCGTACGACAGACATTGAAAACAACAACTAATTACATGTGTTTGAGGCCTTGTCTCCCGGGCCTTGTCTTGAATACTTTATGCACTTAGAGGTTCACCTTCCTTGTTATTGGCCATCTTTGTGTAGGTCCAAATTCTTGTTTTGTCGTAAATTACCAACGCCGTTGAAAGGAACCAACGGGTCAAGAAGGTTGTAGTGTCAATTGATTTGCCCTGTTTCTCCTTATTTCATAAAACATCACAATGTTACTAGCAATGGAAGTTAAAATGTGATATCTTGCCACACCCTTTTACAGACAATCTTAATTTGTTTTGTGCAGCGCGTTTCAGTATTGCATAAAGAATTCTGGCGAGCGTAGTGAAATGGTTGTTTTGGTTTATTAAACCCATGGAACAATATTTCCACGTAACTTATTTGTTTCTTGCCATTTCTTTCTTTCTTTCTGGCAACAGTTTCAACTCAAAAACGATGAATTGGATTTCGACCAAACTTGGTCACAAGCATCTATAGGTGTCAAGCTAAAAAAGTTATCACATTTCGTGACCTCAAGTTTGACCAAGATGTCACAGGGGGCAAGGTCAAACTTTCAACTTTGTCCGATTTCGACGTTTGAGTTGTCATATTTTGTCTATGACTAACTATCAAAAGTGTCAATGGTGACCCAGTCGTCTGACCCTTCCTTGGTGGTCAAAGGTCAAAAGAAATGTCAATGGGAAAGTCAAATTATCAACTTTGTCCGATTTCAAAAGTTAAGGTGTCAAATTGTTCGCCTTGGAACAGCAATCAAAAGTGTCCATAGTGACCCCGTCGTCTGACCTTTTCTTGGGGGTCAAAGATCAGAAGAAAGGTCAAAGTTTCAACTTTGTCCGATTTCAAAGATTAAGGTGTCAAATTGTTTGCCTTGGACCAGCGACCAAAAGTGTCAATGATAACCCCGTTGTCCGATCTTTCCCTGTGGGTCAAAAGTCATAAAAAAGGTAGATTTTCAACTTTGTCCGATTTCAACGTTTAAGGTGTCAAATTGTTGGTCTTTGACCAGCGATTAGAAGTGTCAACAGTGACTCCATCATCCGACCCTTCCTTGGGGTCAAAGGTCAAAACAAAAATCATTGGAAAGGTCAAATTATCAACTTTGACCAATTTCAAAGCTTCAGGTGTCAAATTGTTTGTCTTGGACCAGCTATCAAAGGTGTCAATGATGACCCCATCGTCTGACTCTTCCCTGGGGGTCAAAGGTCAAAAGAAAGGTCAAATTTTCAACTTTGTCCGATTTCAAAGGTTAAGGTGTCAATTGCTCGTCTTGGACCAGCGATTTTGGCTCCGCATGACTTTGAAAATCGAAAGATTCCCCCAAGGAACTTACCTCGTGCCCTTGGCAAAGGGCACGGTAGCTCTAGTTTTGTTTGTTTTTAATTTAGACGTTAGCGTTAGATACTTGATATTAAGGCCCTGCGGGGAAACCCGAAACCCCGAATTTTCCCGGACCGGACCAGACCGGACCGGACCGAAACCGTGTCGGGATTTTTTTTTCGAGCTATTTTCGGGTCCGGTGCGGTCCGGGAAAAATATTACCGGGGTCGATCGGGTCGGTGAAAAGTTACTCGAGGTCGGGGAAAGTTTACATTCGGTCCGGGAAATGCAAAAGTCGTTCGGGGTAAAAAAAAAAGGCAACAATTAATCGCTGTGTTTATAATGTCATAATCCTTGTTAGACACTATTCTAATGACTTGTGAAATTCGGGTAACTCTGGGTCGGGGAAAAAACCGGGAAATCATGAAAAACTGCCGGTCCGTGTCGGTCCGGTCTAGAAAAAATCCTTTCGGGTCGGGGTCGGTCGGGCAAGCTAAATTTTTATCGGGTCGGGCGGGTCGGGAAAAAAATTGTCGGGGAACGACGGGGTCGGGAGGAGAAAATACCTGCCCCGCAGGACGTTACTTCATATAGAGATGGTCAACATGCCAACGGTAAAAATCGAATTTCCGAGGGCAATTTTAATTGGCAAAATAAATGTGAAACACCTTGATTTTCCTTGATATGTTTTGTAGGGCCGGTGTTCTACCTCAACAACAAGAAACAAAATAATCAATTAGTCAGGATATTTTGATAATTTAGGGTCAAAAACAGGAGAAGTCACATTTAGCACTTATTGGGTGATTGATGGCGACACACGGCTAAAAAGAAATATACAACCCCTTGTGACAAATAATACATTCAAATGAAGATAATTACACTCTGAACACGATTCATAAAGAAAAATTGAAAAAAAGCAAATAGTTTTTGAAATAAGGGACATTTTTTCATTTTTTTTTTTCAAGAAAAAACTAAGTCCATAAAAATGTCATATGCGCATGCTCAACATGCTGAAAGGTACCGTTCCATTTGTGCAATAGGGATAAAAAAATATACCCATGTTCATTATGGTAAACTTAAAGTAAATGTATGTAAATATAATAGATACCACGTATATGACTTTGTTTATAGTTCACACTTTATTAATAAATCAATTCAATTATCGTCTGAGCCTGAAGGTAATCCTTTTATGATACAAACACAAATCAAAACACACAATTCAGTCAACTACCCCCTATTAGACTATACCAT
>JXSR01S002654.1:58137-76379 GCA_000969725.1 Ophiothrix spiculata
ACTGTCTCAAAATCATTTATCCACTTCCAACCACTAGTTCTGCTTCCCTGTATGTACATAAATCTATCTATATATCACCTGTGGCCAGCTAGTAGATTTAGACTTTCATAGTATAGTATAAGGGGAGAGGAAGAAAACATGTTAAAATGAATTGTTAGACAACTTAGACATTAGGCCTATGATCATCCTATGCTTTTACCTTCAAAAGCCTGCTGTCCATGGGCCTTAAACCCGAGGCTATGTTCGCAAATTATGTGTGGTATATGAAATTTTGAAAAAAATCTTGATCAGTATAGACCTAAACATTAACAACTAGAAGGAATCTATGGTAATATAGTGCAATTTTATTTAGAAATTATTGCTCCAAATATCAGTTCCGTACCATGATACACCTAAACTTGAACTTAAGTACGTAAGCAATTAAGTTTTAAACATTTAATCCGCTTTTTATTGTCATATACATGTACATGTACTACAATAATTTATTCTGTAAATTATTCCTTAAACTATACTTTAGTGTAAAGTTAATCACAGCTGGTGTATTATAGTGGCTTAACATCTTTATTAATATATGCCTATAATATACATCCGAACTATTAAAGTAAAGAACGTCATTAGTGGTTTTAGGAATGTGGAAATGTATAGAAAGCCATAAGCATAAGTTTTTTAACTATTAAGAAAAAGGATAAACTACTTCAAGGCTGGATATAGAATACATAAAATAAAAGGAGAAAATGGCTGAGTGATTAGCTGCTTATAAATACAAGAAAAAGAATAGAAGGCAAACAAGGACATGATGTGATTACACGATAAATATTTACCGTATTTACTTTATCGGAATCATTTTTGGTGGCACTGACCTCTCGCCGCGAAAAATCTGGACGTGAAAAATCTCAACGCGAAAATCTGGACGTGAAAAATCTCAACGCGAAAAAACTCAACGTGTGCGCACGGAACTCGACGTGTTCGCGTGAAACTCGACGTGTGTGCGTGAAACTCGACGTGTGCGCGTGAAACTCAACGTGTGCGCGCGAAACTCGACGTATTATGAAGCCTGTGGCGTGCCATAAAAAACACTTTCGCATACGCGCACAAAAAAGAAAACATTTGGGCGTTTGGGCGCAACTTTCAAATCACTTGCACAAATAGGGGTCAATGAGTGACAGTTGTTAAAAACAGGGTTTTTCAGTGAGAGCGAGTGAAAGCCATATACACGTGCCATACAGCCTGATTTTGTTAACCATGTTTGAAGCACATCCTTGTATAACTTAATCTGGGGCTACTTAGTGCAAAAGTTATTATAAAAGTTATTAATAATTTGTTTGGCTCTCAGTTTTATTGTGGCATTTACGATTTGAGTAGTAAGCCCGAGTCTACTTCTGGATGTCATACGAACATGATACATCATATGAAGGTGTAGGGTCCGATCACATTCTCATCCCTCGGGCTCAAGAGGGAGTATTACGGGTTCGAATGACACCACCCTATTTTTTATAGTTAAAATTTATGCGGGAAAATGTCTGAATATTATACCAACCACTGTCAATATGAAGGCAAACTAAACTAGCGGGGTGCTCGCGAAGCGCGCATCCCCGCTAGTAATATTAAACTTTTGGTAAAGTAAACGGTGGAATTTTCAAGCATTTACCAAGACAGTATAATAAGTGGTAATGGTGTACATCTCACTTCTGTCGTTACCACTTCCTTATTTAAATTTCTGAGGAACTTCATAAATACGGCAAATGTATAAGCATTACAAAATTTAACTTTTGGTCAAGAAAACGGTGTAGGTAGCTCTGAAGCTACCTTGGATTTCATTTCATTTCATTTTATTTAGGAAAACATACATCCAAGGATAAAAACACAGAAAAGTATACAATAAGATACACTTATTTCCACTGTGGTCCTTAGACAAGCCTAATAATAACATATAAAATCACCTGAAAGAATTGCACATCATAATATTTAAATACAGCATATGGACCACTTTTCAGTAATCATATAAGATAAAAGATTTTTAAATAAATACAAAAATATCATAATAAACACCAAAACTTAAGATCAGGGCCAGCCCGATACTAAGATGAACTAAAAATTGCACGTTCCGATTTTGAAAGCTCTTCAAAAAAGTGAGCCTTAACTTCCCTTTTAAAAATGTCAAGGCATTGTTGTGATTGAACCATGTGTGGCAGAGAGTTCCATAGTTGGATTCCGTTGAAATAAAAAGATTTTTTTCCATGTGTACCAGTACAAGGCAAAAAAAGTGCTTGAGAGCCAGATCTGGTTGAATAATTATGAATTTGGGAAGATTTAGTAATGTTGTCCTGAAGGAAATTTGGTGCAGTTCTGTTTACAATCCTAAACATATGATTAATGATAATCTGGTTAACTCGAAAATTAACTGGATTTTCCAAGCATTTACTATGAAAAGTCTAGTAATTACTTGGTTTTATGTATATGGGTAGTAGTATTTCCTTCTTATCAAGTAAGAGTTAGAAGAGTAAATCCTACTAGTAAAAAGTTTACAGTAAGAGCGTCTTCTGTATTTATGCATTCAAACAGCAGTATATACTCAAAATATCAAGTAAAGAGCATTTACTATATTTTATGCATATGACCCAGTGTGGTTCACTACAAAATTCTGTTCAGTTGCGTTCAATCTTTGAGTGTAACTGAAGCTAATGTTTCGATGGATGGAAATAGAAAAAAAAGCAGAAAGATTATGGTCAGAGTAAAAAAAAAGTATATTACCAATACGGTATTATAGAACCAATGAGAAGGCGCATATATATCTTTCAAGAATGGACATTATTGAACTTATAGTCTAAAATAAAGTACCACTCATATGGTTTGGTAAATGTATACATTAATTCATCTCCATCTTTATTTCAAGTTGAATTCAGAGAAGTTTCAATTTAGTTAACTAGAACCTGGGGATATGGAATGCAATATGGACATAACATTGATACAGCCGCAATGATGATACCCATCAAAAAAGTTCTGAAAGTGACTCAAGATTGGTAAATGAATTACATGCGCTTACCTATGCAATAAAAGATTTGCCGCAAGGAATTTACGAGGCCGACTTTGATGCCTCCTGTTTCTTTGGACAATCAAAATGATACCATCATATTGTAGTGTAAAGCCTGGTTTATGGATTATTGTAAAGGGCAGTTCAAACACTTTTCTCGCATGTTAACGTTCGTATCATGTAAGTCAAGCAATAGTGTTTAAAACCACATGGTACAATTTGATTTCTTAACAGTAAACTAAGATTTACTTTAAAACAACTGTGTTATTTTATTTTTTTACTTTGAAACAAAATAGGCGAATACTGTCTGCTGATGTTCGTATCTCTCATAATTTGAGAAAATAATAGTAGTATTTGTGTTTTGTGACTTTTTCTTTCTTTGTAAGCTGACTCACTCAGAGGTTTCGCCTTTAAAAGATTCCTTAAACCCAACGTTATTCAAATACCTTTAACATGTTTAATGATCCGCTTTTATCCCCAAGAAGATAATAATTTACTCGCGTCAAAAGATAACAAGGATTCATATCTTAATTTGGATGATGTATTGCTAAAATGCCATACAGTCACGCGAAGTCGTTGCTGATCCTAAATACATTAATTGCAACTAGAGATGGATCTAAAAATATTTTGATCTTCAGTAAGATTACATTAAGGTTAAGATGAAGTCGTCTTTAAAAGGTCAGGACATTTTTTTGTTGCAGTGTATGCGAGCAAACAATTCAATTCTTTTTAAAATGGGCACAAGGATACATATTTTTAACTCTTGTAAGTTTATGTTACATAAACCTACTTTGGTTAAGGGAATTCTTCGATTTTGTTCATGAAAATATTTGTCGTAAAATGTGTTTTTACGAGTGTGCCTCAAATTCATAGTGAACTACTTTATTCTCAAAAATTAATTTAATTTCAACGTCGAAAACCCTTATTATATTTGATTTGGCAAAAAGAATTAAACTGTTAATATAAGCATTAAACACACATTTATGAACATCGCTTATACGTTATTTACGGAAAGACTCAAGTGTGATTTATTTCATTTATCAATAAGAAAAAACAACTTGCTTGATAATCGTTACCTAGATAATTGAGAACTGTTCGCTGGTACCTTATAGGATGTTGGATTAAAAGTTCACATTATTTTAAGTTAAAACCCATTAAGTTTCTTATGGTCACCTGTGACTGTTATCAAATTGTCGAAGATTTTCTTTAACTAAGGACTTGGTCTTTAAAGTAATCATATTTAATAAACAAATGTATAACGAATTTGCCGATGCTTCCCATCCTCAACGTTTCGGTCAGTCATGAATTCAGTGGTCGTTCTTAACAGACAAGTGAAATATTTAGTACGCGGTGAGGTTCTGTCGTTTGATAAAATGTCAAAACAACGATTCATTTGCCCACAAGGTTTAATAACCATCCTCAACTTCACATAAGTAAAACAAGTTAAGTAAATGTCAATTCATTGCAACATGTAATTTTGGCCTGAAAAGCCTTTGGCAACGTTTTGAACAAAATGTTACCCGCTATATCGAAAGGTGCCTTAAAGGAGCATGTCGAAAGGTGCCTTAAAGGAGCATGGTCCGATTGCTTCTACTTTTTTTCAAACTTTTTGAGATTTTGATACCAAAATATTACTCCTATTTTTCTCATTACCCGTGTGGAATTTCACAGCTGAGTTATATTCCGTTTGGGAAATATGTATGAAAATGTGTCTAATTATGGTAACCATAATTAATTTTATACAGTAACGTATAGGCAGCTGTGAAAAACAAAATTGTCCATAAAATCAAAATGGTTTGACCGATTCAGCTGAAATTTGAAACTTGGACAACTTTAGTGGTCATCTTCCATATGACATTGAAATCTTAATTTTGAAAAATCGGACCAAGCTCCTTTAAGGGTTCCAAAATCGAAACTGATATTTTGGTCTCGTCTAAAAGCTCAGATGTTAAAAATTAAGATAAAAATCCTCTCTTCATCCAAGTTTCACTCAGTACAAAACCTTTAAACTTTATTTTATCAGAATTATATAACAAATCAGCTCAATGCCTTTCCCTAACAATTATATAAATGATATATGTAACTTTGTAACTAAACATCTAATAACCAAAAGCAAGACGTCATTTTAAAGACGTTTATGATGAAATTAGAAATTCCTCCTTGGTCGCCATTTTTTTACTTATGCTCGGTTTGTATCACGCAATATAATTATGCCGAACTTACCTAAATATTGATATGACGGGTCACAAATGTGCAAAATAAAAAAAGGAAAAATAAGACCATTAAATTGTTCAATTATTACCAATGTTTCTGTCGAGACTGTTTTTTCATGTCGACATGTCGCAATAATTTGTTGTCGACATAAAGTTGATTTCAAAGAGTTTGTTTTTGCGGAAAAAATGAAATTATTTGGCTAAGCTTAATGACACGTAGACGTACCTATAACATAGTAATGTGATTTGTCTTTCTGCGTACGACAATATGGTTGAAGTTGATATTCTGTAACTTTTTTGTAGTGAACCATCGTAATAATGACTTTACAAACGGTTTTAAAAAACGAACAACTAATATTAAATTATTTATGCAACACTTAAACACTAGTCTTGTTAAAGCCCAACTGCTAATAAACAGCCATAACTTGATAATCACTAGTAAAGAAAGTGTTTATGAAATTTTACTTGCCCAGTTTTTGTCGACAAATGAGATTTCATGTCGACATGTCGAGATATGCTCTATGTCGACATTTATGTCAACATAAGGCCTGTCGACAGAAACCCTCGAAATTGCGTATTGAAAACATAACCTTTAACTTAATACTGTCCTCCCTTTTTCATTTGTATGAGACCATGGAGCTAGCAACCGCTTTACTGCTATGGATCATCATTTTTATTCGTATAAACGGTTAAAAGGAACACTTAAAACTTGATCTTTGTAAGGACACTTACCACAAAAGGTGAAAAATTGACTGATTTGTACCATTGTTGCAATTTCAAATCGTATATATCTTGAGCTTTCATTTGCTTTGTATTTTATTTCATTACGACGTTCCCAACACAAGTTACATTCAATTCAGTGGAATGGAGTCTCACAAAATTTTCTCCAACATGGGTTGGGGTTTTTCTGTCACATCTAGCTTTTCGTTGTCACTTCTCGATCAGGTATCAATCTGTTCGGTTGGAGACTTAATAGGCAAGGGGCAGCCTATCATTTGAACATACATTAGAGGTATAGGGGCAACCTACTTTTGTGCAAATAACTGTTGGCAAGGGGCAGCCTTCAGAAAGACTCTTTTTAAGAGCCACGAATATCTCATAGAAAATACATCAGAGGTTAGGGGCAACCTACTTTTGTGTGAATCTGTTGGCATGGGGCAGCATTCAGAAAGGCTCTTTTCAGAGCCACCACAATTTCAAAGAGGTGATCTGCTTTACACACTGTTGGCAAGGGTAGCCTTCAGTGAATGGCTCATGCGAGTCATCAGTGGGAAGTGACGGCCCACATGTCTTTATAATAACATTTGTCCTGAAGAAGTCAGAGCTACTCCTGACGAAAGCTTGACAGTTCAAAACTTGTCCGACGGCGAACCCGTTAAAATCTACCAATGGGTTGGGGTGTGTGTGCGTTTGTACAACACAGTGTTATAGCCAAATCATTTATTCAGTGACGGCCATACATATTGCAGTTATCGGCAACATTTCCTATACAATGCACACACAACGCTCGTAATTGATGCATGACCCCGAGATATCTTCCCGTGTTTTGGGTATAGGATGATAACTTACCAAGATCGCTGTATCAAAATTAACCAGCCGATTTTTTTTTCGAACATTTACCATTTTGTTCCTGATTTATTAAGCTTTTATGTGATATTTTTTGTGAACACAAAAGTCCAAAGGGTAAGCCTGACTAGGTACATTTTGTAACAAGACCCCGGTCAGCTCATTCGAATTTCCCATGCTATTTCAGGTGTACATTACCTGTGCCAAGGAGTTTCGACATACCCACTTTCATTGGCCCACCACGCTTGCATCTTTTAAGCTATCAACTTTGTACACACATGTCAATCAAGATCATGAAATTCTCCTTTTCATGACACCATACTTATTAGCATACGATAATTCAAGGACCTGATCGAGTCCATTGAAAAAACACGTAAGACACACCCCAAATGCCTTGTTAACCAGGTTACATACTTGCCAACTGTTCCTATTTAAGAGGAACGGTCCTGTTTTTGGCATAAGAAAAAGGTAATTTTTACCAATCCGTTCCTCTTTTTGTAAACCTCACCCTATAGTAAAGTATAGGAAAATGGGAAATGTTCCTCTTTTTGGACAAAAATGTGCCAGTTTGTCCCTCTTTCCAGTTTTCAAATGTTGGCAAGTATGAGGTTATACTGGGACAGCGACCCGTAAATAGGCGTTGATTGGTCAGATCTCCGACTTGGTTTAGCAATGCAAAGGTCGCGGTGTAGCGTGCAGTGGGCGATAACTGCAATATGATTAGAGTTTGCTCTAAAATGCAATATTTTGATGCGAGACAATATTTGTATAGGTAATATTTTAATCTGTCAAACCAGAGAGGAAAGTGCATTGGTTTCGATTTTTGAATTGATATTTTGACCAATTTTAAGATTATAACATATTTCATATGCGCCATCTTGGATTTTCAACCGATTATTGGCATTTTTCAACAATTTGATGTAGTTTGAGTGGGAAGGCAAATTTTCATTCAATTCCCAATGTTTTCAAGTGTTACTTGTGTCATAACCCTTCATATACAAGGTATTTTTCGTTTGGCTTTGACTTACTAATAGCATTTTTTTCAAATGATCAAGAAGTCTATGTATACCAACACCTGTGACAAGGTGTAAACCGGGGACACACATCTGATTCTGCCAAGTTAAATGTGGACACACCGCTAACTGGAGATATCCCCATTTTCTTACTACCCTTGTGAGAAAGAAAACGCCATAGAAATGCATTTAAAAGCATATCCCTGAAGGTGCATTGGGTTTTTCGAGTTAAAGCACCATTAAAGGTGTATTCTTACAGGGTCTTGCTGCAATCACTATGTTTTGACAAAGAAAAATATTTAGGGCAAAGAAAAGCGGTTTTTATCAATATCATTTGCACGTTTTTGCTTGATTTTATCATAATAAGTTTTTCGAAACGCTTAAAAGGCTTTTTTTTTAAAGTATATTTTTCGGTACTTTCGTTGCGTGCGTATCATTTTCTCAGCAACAATTGCATTATATAATTACCATAATTTGGCACAGATATTTGGCAAAGGCATTTATAGCCACGATCACCCAAGTAAAGTTCAACTTTCCTCATCATTCATTTCTTGAAAGCATTTCCAACTACTAATATCCATAAACATTCTTGTTTAACGGGAGTCCGTTTCCATAGTTAACAAGGAAAATCAAAAAAATGACTCCTTGAAGATGTGGAAGGGACTAATTTTTATCGTTTGGAACAAGTTTGGTCAAAAAATATGGAAAATGACTGAGAAAATGCTGTGCACAGTCCGTCCTTGAAAATCCAAACTATGGCCGTTTCCATGGCAACAATATATTTTACAGTTACTTGAAACTATGAATTCTACATATTCTCATCTGTACATCATTTACATAATATGATAAAATGATTAGATTCTATTATAATTGTACTTTTTTATCATTGAATCATTAGATGCCTTCAAAATGGCATTCATGTATTACCGCAAATTGTTGATGTAAATGGGTCTCTTTCTGATTCAATGCCGCTGACATGTGGTGTACCCCATAGAAGAGCATTTAAGGCTCAATTTTGTTTTGTGCTATGTTAATGACGTGCCAAGTACAGTGTTAATTGTTTGCTTCTTCAATACGCTGATGACAGTGCCCTTATTGTCTCAGACAAAGATCCACTCAAAGTAAAACACGAGCTGAGCAAAAATTTTGAATGCAACAGGTGGCTAATTGATAATAAGCTCTTGCTTCATATGGGCAACATAGAGCTTATTCTGTTTGGTACGAAGCGTAAAGTCGTTGCAGAATTAAGGTTAACGTCAGATTATTTCTTCCAGTCCATCTGTCAAATACGCAGGCCTTACCAATGATCAGCTTGTTCTCTGCTTGTTCGAATATTTGATTTCATCTTGGTATGGTGGTATTGGTAAACAGATTCACAAAAGTTTGAAAATTGCGCAAAAACAAGATCATTTGGTTTATCCTTAAGGAAGGTGCAAGATATTATATTGTTTGTGATGATTACACAAATCTTAATTTTCTGAATATTCAAATCAGAGCTAAACAACTCGGATTGAACCACGTAATAATATATAAAATGTACCACCACAAAAGCTGATTCTTTTTATTATAATGCCATTCAAAACTGGATAAGCCTACCCAGTGCAATCAAATCCATTGACAGCAAGCCTCTTTTTAAAAAATCACTTACAAATCATCTTTTTGACTTAATTCCTTATTCATTTATTGTTGTATATACAGTGTGTCCCAGAATGAAGTTATCAAGATTTCAACGCCACACAATTCAAAAACCAAATTATTCCAGACAATCAAACTTGGTGACAATCATGCCTAATGTCTTGGCTTGCTGTGGTGTAAAAATAAAGAAAATTCATGTATTAGTTTTCTAGTAGTGAGCGTTTGAAGCTCCAAAGGGGTTTGGACACTTTTCCCAGTTTGGGTACGTTGTAAAATTTCCATGGCAATTTGCAGCATAAACATGTAATGAAGAACGCCATTATTACAGACATAATCATGATAATATTTGCTCAATTTGAAGTGTCTTTGTTTTCAAGATTATTCTAACCTACACCTGGTTCCTTTTCATATGTAAAAATCATTTAATATATTTTATTAGGTAATTGTTCAGGAAAATCATTTAGCGGGCCATTTGAAAGCAAGCTAAAGGGCTGGTACCCTGGTATCAGTGGTTGTAGGAATATGGTAATTCAAAGCTAACATAACACCCCATTTATCAATGGAGAAAAGAGTATCATGATTGACCAATTCCTGGAAAGTGCAGGTATCATTGAAACAATGGAAAGATTTATTTAACATTTCCAGGAGCCAGATATCCTCATCGCACGTGTAGCCCATCTTATAAATGTCGCAAAATATTTAGTTTATGGTATCAGATGACAGAATGAACTGTAAAAAAGAAGCGTTTGGACGCTAAGGTTGAAGCCGAGTTAACATTCAGCTGAACCTTTATTAAGACTCCGAGGCATCATCAAGGAGAAGCAACATGTGAAAAAACCCAGAAATGTTGGTAAAGATGACATCCTTGCTCACATACTTCAGCTGCGAATTACCGCTGGATTTTTACGACCTCTCCAAACTGGAAAAAGTGTCCAAAGTCCTATGGAGCTTCAAACGCTCACTCTTAGAAAATTCGAGCATGGATTTTCTTTATTTTTGCACCAAAGCAAGAGGAGATATCAAGCATGATTGTCACAAACTTTCATTGTCTAGGATAATTTAGTTTTTGAATTATGTGGCATTGAAATCTTGATAACTTCATTCTGGGACACACTGTATATTGCGACTTTTAGAAAAAAAAAGCCTCAGGGCTATCCTGTGTATCTCCCTTTCTGCATTTATTTTTAAGGTCTTATAATTAAGTTTATATTATTTTTTATTATATGTATACTGATGCAAAATCAAATCAAATCACCATCAGCAAAATATGGAACTTATTAAAGAAAATTGTGAAGGAGTTGATTTTTGTTGACTACCATGCATCACATGATTCAGTAAAAACAAGTATTCTTCTGTTATTTTCATATTTTCATGCTAGATGTTGAATAGGAATTTGGTTCTAGATCATCATTCATAGAAAGATTATATTTCTTGTACAAAGGATACTATCACGTCATATTTTGTCACTTGTGAATCTCAAAGGTTTAAAGAATCAAATTTCCTATTTGTTTGTAACTAAATTCCAGTTTTTGCAGGTATGACATATGATAATCCGCAACTCAGGTACTTTCTTATGTTATTTGATCAGTTTGAATACAGATTATCGTTGATTGACAAAATGTACTGTACGACATCCTTTTACGGCTACTAAAAATTGACCGACACTTCAGATCAGATAATGATGAAAACCATTGTTTAAATGCAAGAAAGTCGTATATGAGTTATCATTGGGTATAGGTCGGTGACCCCCACTTTTTATTTTATTAATTGAAAGAACATACTTTTGCGCATTTTGTGAAAGAATTGACATAAAATTTCAGTTGGAAGTTTTTAATCAACACTAAATAATGTCACTTTTGCCACATTTCCCATAGACCCCTGTACTAATTTCTCCTAAACAGCTCCAAAAATGCTATTTTAAACTGACTCGCATGTAAAAACGAGTCGGATGACCACCGATTTTTATTTTTCAAATCGGTTCTACATAGATAGAATATAATTCATGCCGATTTTTAATAGAAAATATCAGTCAGATCTTTCATGGACCAGACATCTTAAACAGGTTTGGTGATGGTACCACATCGAAGGAAAGTTAGATTGGATAATTCATAATATGACATACCAACGCGTCTTTGATGGTTTTTAAGTTTGTATTTCAGTACTTGGAAGTGGATGAAATTATTAACCTGAAATAAGTTGCCATGTATTGCAAATGAAAAGAACATTCTACACAGAAGCTCGTAATAGACTGGTAATTATAGTAGACAATGATTACTGGGAGCTGAAAATACTTTGTGAATATTCACTTAATATTCATTGAATTTTTCACAAAAAAGTCACTTAGGCACGACTGTGAAACACTTCCGATAGAGCTTTCGGATTCCGATAGACACATATCGGCACATATTGTTTTTCTCATATATATGATGATTTTTTATCAATTTTTGTTTGATAAATATCAATATTTTACCTTGTAGGACTGATTTATGAATAAAATGGATCAAAATGGTCTTGTGCAAAAACTATAGTAGTTGAAGAAACAAAACTTTGCACAAATTATATTACAACCCTCTTATAGATACTCTTAAAATTTTGATGTCACACAGTTATTGTTTTTTGAGATATAAACAAAGATGCATACGTATTTGAATAAATACGTTTCTGACATAGGAATCTATCTTTGTCGATATCTCAAAAATAATAATGCTGTGATATTGAAATTTTACAAACATCTAGCAAACATCTACCGGCTTTCTTCAATGCTGGGAAGGTAACAGACTCGCGGGGCAGGAGGTGTGGCGAACCCCTCACCGCAGATATAACAAAATCGTGGAGTCTGGCCCAAACGCTTCGTAAGAGAGATGGACACTCTGACCTGTGGAATGCAGGCTGTCCCATTTACCTTTACCTATAGCAGATAAGTATATGCAACGTTTAAATTCTTTAACCCCTATAGCTTTTGCAAACGATCATATTTCTACATGCAACCATTTTTGGAACACCTGGTAAATGAAACCTTATTTTTATTTACCGAGGGTACAGATGTAATTAGCAAACATCTAAATATGATTTTACTTTATTAACCGAATATAAAATTATCCAATTATCCAATGATTTGCTGGAATGATCACCTGATGCAACTGATATTGGCAACAAATCGCCTTGATCTGATAACGTAGTAAGTAAAAGTAGTAAATCGCTATCCATATTCGGCTGTAGGCAGAGCGTAAAAGTAAAAGTAGTAAATCGCCATCCGTATTCGGATGTGGAAACATTTTGTCATGAAATATAATATTGACCTTATGTGCACAACCTTCTATCATCAATGTATGTTTTGACATTTTAGGGGAATATGAACTTATTAAATGTCACAAAATGGCAATTTACTGAAATAATATACGTCTCTACACAAATTGAGATGGTATTGGACACCTGAATTGTTTTGCTTGACATTTTTCATTTGTTTTGGGGCTTTCTATTCATTTTTATTGGGAACCCGTATTTTGTGGCGTCACAGAGAGATAATTTGCTTTGCTTTATGCGGGCCGAGTTTTAAACTAAACAATAGTGATTCAATCACACACAGGATGCAATTTCTAAGGTTACGGTGGTGTTTACCCGGCGTGTGTTGAATAATATTTCCTTTCATGAGGTCCGGAGGTTAGGTAAATCTATTACATTATTTCAGCTTCTTTTTCAAACTATCGAGTGTCATATGAAAAAATATATGTATATGCTTAGAATCAAGTAAAAAAAAATTGAATCTGGTCATCTGGACTTACTTTTAATTGAGTAGCGACGTTTCATGTCTCATCCGAGACACATGCTCAAGCCTACTGATCATCTGGTGGCTTCTGTGCAGTGACCTGTGACACGGTGCTGACGTCACAGGAAACGGAACTTTTAAGTCTCTTTGTTATCTTGTCGTAGACAGAATTGTAGGCCCCCGCTAGATTATGGCGAAGTCCTCCTCCTTTATTAAGTGATGGTTTTTCAGAATTCACATAAATGGCCTCCTTGACAATGCGTTCGAACCACCTGTGTTCTCTGTCCAATACTATAACATCCTCATTTTGAAACGTCGCTACTCAATTAAAAGTAAGTCCAGATGACAAGATTCATTTTTTTTACTTAATTTTACAATACCTGGATGAATCAAAACCTTCATAAACGTATTTGTAATCAATTTGGCAAGGATTGCCTGGATTTAGTGAGGAACTTTGAAACTATCTCTCGGAAATTAGCGGACCATCGCAACCATCTCCGTTTTAATCTACGATGCCGACAGACGGATATTATACCCCGGAGTCTGTGGATTAAACCTCTTGTTAAAGGACATAAAGCTTGGAAAATCATCACCAAAGCACAAAGAAATTTACTAAATAAGCGTATACGACAAAACAATTTTACGATCAATGTTTTAAAGGACAAATGTAATCGTATTTCTGATCAATTGCGTAATTGTTTACCGCCAGTTGTTTACAACGAAGTAGTAGAGTTCACCGCGCGTGCACAATTGTCCCAACACGAACCGGTCAAAGAGAGGCAGTGCAAGAAATACGAAAGGCTTCAGAATTCGACAACTTCACGAGCGGAATCGGACAGGAACTGGAGGAATACACGGAATAATGGATTAAATCAGGATAATATACCAAAGGATAAATGGGTGAGAAATTTGTCTAGCCGTCCGTTGAACAATGTCGAAAAGAATGTACTCGCGAAGGGACTGAATTTCGCGGTTGCACCAGAGTGTATACCACATGTGGAATTAATAACTGCTACCGAATCGGCTATCAAACACAACAAACTTAGTACTTCTGACGCGGATCAATGAAGGACTAAAGTAACATCTTGTCTTGTGAACGCTAGGTTACCAAATTGTAACCTTAATAAAGAAGAACTTAAAGCTGTAAAGACTCTTGCTAAGGACGATGACATTATCATATTGCCAGCAGATAAAGGTCGTTGTACGGTTGTGTTAGATAAATCGGACTATAAGAACAAGGTCGGTACATTACTGAATGACATCAAAACTTATGAATTGTTGAAACGCGACCCTACCAACAGTTATAAGAAGAAAGTTGTTGATAAGTTACAAGAACTGGAAAGAGCTGAAGTCATCGACAGACCGTTGTACCACAAACTGTACCCGGGTGAGTCTGTACCAAAATTTTACGGCTTGCCGAAAATACATAAGAACAATGCTCCCCTGAGACCAATTGTGAGCAGTATAGACTCGGTCACATACAATGTTGCTAAACATGTGGCGTACGTAATCGGTCCACTTGTTGGTAAATCACAGCACCATATTGTAAACTCTAAAGATTTTGTTGACAAACTACGGGATATACAGTTGAACGACAATGAAACGATAACTTCATATGATGTGTCGGCACTATTTACATGTGTACCACCAAAAGAGGCTGTCAGTGTTGTTCGAGAATTTTTAGTGAATGATTCCACCTTGAAAGAACGTACAAAACTTAGTACTGAACAAGTGTGTCAATTATTGGAACTGTGCCTTAATACAACCTATTTTGTGTATGATGGCAAATTTTACAGACAATGCCATGGATGTGCGATGGGCTCACCAGTTTCGCCAATCGTAGTGAACCTGTACATGGAACACTTTGAACGTGAAGCCATTACATCTTATACCGGAATTCCGCCTACCCACTGGTTTCGATATGTGGATGACACCTGGGTTAAATTAAGAAAGGACCAACTTGTTCCATTTTTTGATCACATAAATAAAGTGAACGAACACATCAAATTCACTCAGGAACCTATTTCAGAAGGGAAACTTGCCTTCTTGGATTGTTCTGTTCATGTGCTAAGTGACGGACACCTCGAAACTTCAGTTTATGTGAATAGGAATTTGGTTCTAGATAATCATTCATAGAAATTCTGTATTTATTTTTAAGGTCTTTTAATCAAGTATATATTATGTTTTATTATATGTATATGGAGATACCAAATCAAATCAAATCACCATCAACAAAATATGGAACTTATTAAAGAAAATTCTGAAGGAGTTGATTTTTGTTGACTACCATGCATCACAGAAATTGGACATTTCACAAAGCATTGGAGAAATCGCGTCCTTCTGTTACGGAACCTCGTACAAGTGACACTCTTGAACAACCTGCTCGTAGAAACAACATTACCATACCGTATGTGTCTGGTCTGTCCGAGAAATTACGCAGAATCTTTAGTACACACCAGATTCCTGTCTCATTTAAACCAACCAACACTTTGAGACAGAAGCTAGTTCATCCTAAGGACAAGATCCCCAAGGGCAAACAGAGCAACATTGTTTATGCCATTCAATGCAATGATACAGGGTGCAGCGAATCTTACATCGGAGAGACAAAACAAACTGTAAACAAACGCATGTACCAACATCGCAGGCCTAGCTCTGGTTGTGGTGATTCTGCTGTGTACCAACATTTGTATTCTACTAAACATACCTTTGAAAATGAGATAACAAAGAGACTTAAAAGTTCCGTTTCCTGTGACGTCAGCACCGTGTCACAGGTCACTGCACAAAAGCCACCAGATGATCAGTAGGCTTGAGGATGTGTCTCGGATGAGACATGAAACGTCGCTACTCAATTAAAAGTAAGTCCAGATGACCAGATTCAATTTTTTTTTACTTGATTTTACAATACCTGTATGAATCAAAACCTTCATAAACGTATATGCTTAGAATGTTGAGGTGGATACAGGTTGATACAAAACCGTCCGGGGAATCATGACGGCATTACAAAAGAAGTACTGATATCTAAAACCACTGTCAAGCCACTCGTAAATGTGCAGAATTTTCTGCTTGTTTAAAAAATGAAGGAACTAGGTAATTCCTAAGAGTAGATATGCTTGATAGTAATGAAAGTTATTTTACAAACTGTCTACTGAATTGATGAGAAAAAAGGCAAAGTAAGTATTTTAGCTGTGCATTCACCTGTTAGACTATTAAAGATTGAGGCATTCTGTCCCGTATGCTCGCAATCCGTGTCTCAGCTCTTTTGCACTTACAATTCTGCCTTATGATAATGCTATTAATGGTTAAGCTTTGCGCAGCTAAACGGCTTTGAACCTCTGAAGGTGTGTGTGTTTGCAATGAGGTTTCAACTACGAATACCCTTGTGCTTCTGTTTCAGTAGGTACCATACGAGTTCATACGATGCATTACTTCCAGTACCAACGACCGGCTCTAGCAATTCAGTGTCAGGCAGTTTCAAAACTGGTTTCATGCATACCAGTGTTGGATATTTGTGATGACTCACCCCGAAAAGGGGGCCTTTGCGATAGAACACTCTTCGAGAAACTGATGAAAATAGGCAGCAAAAGATAAAGAAAATAGTAATAATTTCCAGCAGATTTTCTGTCTATTCTATCGCCTTGATCAATTTCAGCAAGTAAGGTGTCACTTTAAAGCTTAGAAAAAACTGTAACAGATGAAATGATAAAATCAAAATTGTTATCATCTGCAAAGTCCAGCCTTTCGGGGTGAGCCATCACATTCGTGTTTACCATTCCGTCATCAAAACCCAAGTTTTGAAACGGTGAAGGGTATTCAAAAACTTTAATTCAATTACATTTTTGTGATTTGTTTGCTCCTTTATTCCGTGGACAGCTTGAAAACCAGTTTCTTATTTAAAACATGCAAAACTCCTCCTACAAATAACCGATATTTTTTTCTTATTTTTTAATAAGCGGAAGGTTCTGCACATATACCTGGTGCTTCACAGTGGTTTTGAATATCAGTTGTTCTTTTTATGCAATCATGAATCTCGGTCAGTACTCTGGTCAACTTTATTAGGACTCACCCTAGATTAATAGATTCAGTATCGATGGTTGAGTGCCATGTAGTACGTCGGCGCCTTCTTTTTCATTTTTCCATTTGAAAACAAAGTATTATTTTTTCAAACGTATTAGATTAATATTCATTTTATTAACTACTTTTACAAAAGAATTTCTTTCGATAAACATGATAAAATCATTTCCCTTCACCCGTAAATAATATGAACAGTGGATGCACAATCAAGCCATAGACGGAGCGGAGACCGTCTATGGTCAAGCCCATGAGCTGCTGCACGCAAATGCATTGTATGGTAAATGACGTCAGATTTGCCTAGATATAGTCCCAGACCTCTGAAAGGTGTAATTTGTAGCATTAACTGGTTTTAGAAGTCTTACAGCAAGGATATATTTTTCAAATTTCATGAATGTGAGGTCTGATACCTAAACTTGCAGTTTATATTAGTTAATTCACATAAAAATTGGTAAAACAAGCTGCGCGTAAGTAGATGTGACAATTTACTATTTCTCTTACTTTTGTAACAAAAGAAACTGACTGAAATGACCATAGTAGATTAATTATGATGCAGTTAACGGTAAAAGACAGGTGCAGAATTGTACCTTTTCGCCATGACATTTACAATTGCATAATTCAAAAGACACTTAATGTAGATGCAAACTGATCAATGATTATAAAGTCCAATATAAATGCGTTACACTCAGCTACGCATTCCAAGTTGCCGAGGATAGAACCTTCAAGGCTATTGCCAAGCCATTATGTTTGCGGGAAGAATCATAGTTCTGTTTCTGCATGACTCCGACCGATTAAGACGTGTGTTCAGCTCTGTCTCCATCACACATTGATTTGCATTGTGATCACCTACCGTAACAATCAGCGTGAAACCACAGTGGAATATTACAGCGGACAATTCGGTTTTTATAATTCAAATTTACAAGCTTTTACTATGGATAGTGAGAAACTTG
>JXSR01S002655.1:0-19268 GCA_000969725.1 Ophiothrix spiculata
AGCAATAACTTTGTTTCAAAAACTGTTATTTGCTTGAGGGCATTGATTATTTTTGTTTCTGTATCTATAATCTAAGCTTATCTAGTTCATGTTATTAAAATAATGCTTTTGTGCGCTTATCATAATTGTGTTTTAACAGGTGTTTGTATTTGCTGTATGAATTTACCATGATGTGTTTCTTCTTATTTCATTCAATGCATAATATGTAACTATGATTTTATATATAAAATATAAGCCTACTCATAATGTGGAAAAAATACCAACTATTTTCAAACATTCTACGTTTCAATTTAAACACTTGGCATAATCCTGGCCCGAATGCAGGCTTCCTTGAGTGCTTGCACTGATAATGCGGATGATGTATACTTTGCCTCGTAAGTTCAATTCGATATAATGTTTAGTGCATTAGATACTTAAGTGGGCTCTAAGAGAAGGATAAAGTCAGAGAGAATATAGAGATTTTGAATTTCAATGAAAAGGCTTACATATGGGAATTCGTCTTGAAATAGTATACTTTTTATTTCAAAGGGCGAAATCTGTACCATCCAAGATTAAAGTGTAAGAGTGAATAGAGCTTCCTAGGCAGTATTTTGTTCTATTGCAAGCTGTAAGAGTATTATTATACTCTGTAGCCTGGCCTGCTAATGGCCGGCGATTAGATATCATATAGATCGGAAATGCATATACCCAAGTGTTTCATGTAATTCAATTGCGAATATTATCTGGATGGAACAAACTTTTAATCTGAGGAAAATAAAGCCACATCTTTTTTGTTATCTTTGACATCTTAAGTCGATTTGGGCAAACAAGTAAAATCGCTGGAAAAAATCGAGTACAATTCTGGTACACATTCCTGAGGTGCTAATTTGGAACACAAATTCGAGTACAATTTAAGTACAATTCGACTACAAATTTGTGTACTCGAATTGTACTTAAATTGTACTCGAATCTGTGTTACAAATTTGCACCTCAGGAATGTGTACTAGAATTGTACTCGATTTTTTCCAGGGATACTAAATGTACATTTTAACTGGGTAATGTTCACATGTCCTCACAAGTAATGGTATGAATATTTTGAACTGACATTTAACTGTCCCATTTGCAAAATCACTTTCTGTTTCAAGTGTTTACTCTCTTTTAGAGGGAATTGACAAGTTAACATCCTTTAACTGCCTGCGCAATTTTGTACCTCGCACTCATTAACCGTTAATGATTGAAGTCTACGAATGTCTTTTGTCGTTTATTTATTCTGTGTTCCCCTGAAAGTTTTTAATTGAATTTGTTCATTTTCAAACCGCCGCATTGTCCGCATGTAGTCTGTTGAGGGATACTCTAGGATTTTAACATGTCGATTCAATACTGTATGTGATCTAAAGAATGTGGAGAGGAGGGTAGGACGTGACTACTCTTTCGTTGATGCAAACATTAGTCTCTGTTAGAGGGTTGTATTTGTGACTCATGGTCTTTGAAGCTAGGCGAGGTTCTGAAAGCACATTCAAGCCGTAAGCGGACTTATAGTATTTTACTTAACCGATGAGTCAATATAATAAAATACTATTTGAATCAACAGTGATAAGCTAAAGAAATGAAAAAGACACTTCCTTCTCTTTTAACCCCTTCGGAGAAATCATTTTTGTTAATTAACAGCAAGTACCAAAAAACGACAGAAACCACTATATGAGTGCCAAAATATTTACTATTTACAGATCGTAATAAAATGATAAGCAAACACGTAGAATTGACTACGTGAAGAACAATAACGGCATCGTAACATGTAATTAAGAATTTCAAAGTAAGGAAAGCAAGATATGAATTCTTAATCTGCTTTGAAAAAAAAAAGATTATCATTTTGTTATGGCAATAAGGTTACATGATGTAATATTGTTTCAAGTGAGCTGTGAAAATGCAATTTATGGAAGTAATAATAGCAGGATATAAAGTGCCTGTAGCAAACGGCACTTTTGTGACTTGATAAAAGTAACAAGGATTTTTTTAACAATGAGAAAACAGTTACCATTTTCTCAGTGCATGATAGAGATACAACGGCTGTCGTAGATTACGAGTTATTTGATTTCAAGTGTTTTCTTACTCACAGTTAATACATCTACATGTAGTTGTATACAATGGTGTTTGATCTGCAGTAAAAAGAAACTCTGTCATAAGCATTTTTCCCGGAGGTGGGGTTCTCAAAAAAAAATTGTACGGGGGTGTTTCACGCAGACTTTGCGATAAGGACCGTTCTCTACACCTAAAAAAGGGTAATTTTGCAACCCTTCACCATACCATTTTTCCGCAAAAAACACCCAATTTGGGTCAAATTGAGCGCTTTTTAAGGCAATTTTCTCCAAAACACCCAATTTTTCAATTTGGGCGCATTCACCCATCGATATACCTAAAATGGCAAAATTATAGGCCTACCCCAAAACCGTGGCACATACCCGTATATCAACCTAATGTGAGAACCCCCCCCCCCAGGGCATTTTTTATCATGTTACGTTACACGAGGGGTGTTCAATAAGTTCGTGGCGTGAGGTAATGGAGGTCAGTTATTCTCTTTTTACTTATATAGTATGTACTTCAACTTAATTGATTAAATGGATCTTAAATTGTAATAAAATCTGAGCAGTTTAATATTTTTAATATTTTTGCAACGTTTTGATTTGTTGGAAATATACACTTTAAGGAACCCAAACTCTACAAGACCTCAAAATCAACCTATTGACCTTTTCCAGTCATTTTCAGCTTCAGCCGGCCACATTGACTTTGCCTAATTGATGCATATTTTGATGTGACTCGACGCATATTATCTCGGTAATGCATGATTAATATGAAAGTCTTAAATTTAGAAACTTAAGAAAATAATTGCTATCCTTATTGAACCCACTATATAAGATCGAATCGAAAACATGGATCATGAATATCAGTTTTGTCTGTGGTGTTTCTGTCAACATAAATTTTAGCCAGAGATTAATCTTCCTATCGTGCTGAGTCCTGACCCCTCATTTGTAAAAAAAAAGGGGAAAAAAAGATGAACGAAAATATAAGACTAAAGTCACTTGAAATTCATGGCTGGTAATATGATTTAGAATTTGGATTTTACGCGTATTATTTTACATTTCCTTCATTTATCTATTTACTTTGTATAAATGTAAATATACATTTGCCATGATTGAGGTCCATTTATAAATTATGGCTATTCCTGGTATTTATAAATGGACCTCAATCATGGCACAGATTGGCTTACACCATTCATGTACAACAAACACCAGGAATCGATTGATATATGAAGATTATATCATCGTTTCTCGCCATTCCTTGTCACGACCGGATTGTCTTGCCAACTTATGTTTGTCGACGCTTCAACGTTTTGCTGAAGATAACTTATTGATGACAGATCAAAATCAATAGTTGCAATTTGAGTAAAAATAGACTATGTAATACGAGGCATAATATATTGTCTCTAAAAATAAATACTGCTAAATTTAAAGCAGTTTGATTGTTAAAACGATATAAATAAGAAATGTCAAAATAATAATAAAATCGTCAAAATTAATTTAAAAAAAATTGATTTAAATATAGGTTGTAAGCTCAAAACACCATGGATACCTTCTTATCCAATAGAACATAGAACATAGTTACATCACTTCTGTAATTTCCCTTTGTAGCTTTTCAATAATTTGGAGCAGGGTATAATTTGTTGATGTTTCCGGAAAAAAAAAATTGTAACTTTTCTTTCGCTTGACCTTGATAACCTTACCAAAATATATGCAGAGCCTACATGAGCAATAAACCACAATATATGAATGAAATACTCACAAAAGAAGATATAAATGTTACTTGCTTAAGGAAATTAATACATTTAGGTCGTGTATCCAGTTCATACTGAGATAATTAATGCTTTTATGCGCTTACATCAGATTTGGGTACGTGTTTGTATTTGCTCTAAGAATTTGCCATGACGACTTTCCCCTTATTCATTCAATGCATGATATCTTCAACCAAAATATATATGCCTCAATATACATAATGTCGAAAATGTACCAGCTTTTACTCGTACGAGTGTTCCATCGGTGTTTTTTTTTTCAAACACGGTTTTGTAGTTCTACAAACATTTGACATAAAGCCGAATGTCAGCTTCCTTGAGTTCGTGCTCTGATAATGCGGATGAGATACTTTTTCTTATAAGTTCAATTTGATACAATGTTAGGTGCATTAGATACTTTATTGAGCTCTTAGAGAAGGATAAAGTCTGAGAGAATATAGAGATTTTGATTTTCAATGAAAGGACTTTATACAGTATAAGAAAAATCGTCTTGAATTAGTGTTTTTTTCTCAAAGAGTGAAATCTGTGTCATCCAAGTGTTAGTGTTAGAGTGAATAAAAAATCTCTTGTTTTATTGTAAGCTGTAAGTCTGGTGTGAAATTTTTCGACATGAGCTGCTGATGGCCGACGATTAGGACTGATACAGTGATAAGCAAGGTTTCTGATATTGATGTATCTTAGCGTTTCAAGTAATTCAATAACGCATGTTATTTTGAAGAAGCAAACGTTGAATCTGAGTGAAAACAAATGGGACGAAGTTGTATCTTTTTCATCGTAATGGGCGTTTGGATGACCTAAATAACTGCTCATTGCTGATATTTATAATTTTTAAAAATCAAATATGAATATTAAAAAAATCAAAATTACGAAACCAAAAAATACTCATTGTCTATTTCAACTGCGTAAAATACACGTGTCTTCTCTGCTCATGATACAAATATTCTATAACAAAATGTTAAAGACTGAGCGTAAATATATTCATCCTGCTCATTTATAGAATTATGTTCTATTTCTTTCGATTTCAAACATCTGCACTCCTTTAGAGGAATATGATACTAAATGATGTATTAATTGGAGCAAAATATAGTTTTGATCTATGAGACACATTGTATTATTTCATTTACGCAAGTAAGCACATCTTTACCTAGTCCGAGGTGCTCAGCCATTAATACTCGATCGCCGACAATCTCCGTTTAATGTCTGAGATAATAGTACATCGAAATAGCAGGTTACACTGCACAAGCTTATGACCCTCGTTATTTTAGTATTAAATGTACTTACAGCACGAAAGTTGTATATAGGAATTCCAGTGTATTACATGAACTACTGCAACTGTTCAAATCGGTCTCATTTTATTCACATCCGCTGATTTTCAAGAAAATACAGTGGCACTAAAATGAGAGAAATTTTCCTTTCGAAATATCAAAACATATGCACTGCGCAAGCGCCGATTGCCTCATTAATAAATATGAATCCTTCCGACTCCAACAACTTATCCACTACGTTCCGTTGATTGCGAGAGCAAAATGCGCCACGACAGGGACTGGAGGATTTAGTCTAAAATAGCGTTGGCATTTCCGGGGGATTTCCGAGAAAATTGTTTTGATATTGCAACATCGCGAGAGATCACAATATAGCAGTTTAAATATGACTAAAATTTGTCTAAATTCAATAATTTTTCACATCAAGAGCAATGATCAATAACAACAATATTTATTTATATTGAACAGTGGAAAAATAAGACGGTAAGTTGTGAGATCGAAATAAAATCATCCGACACCAACTTGCTGTCGGCATCAGCCCCGCTATATTTATACACTATGTTACGTAGCGCTAGTGGACAGAAGAGACACAGCGCTACATCGAGCTACATCTTTACCATGTTCTCAATAACTCTACTTTGACAAATCTACATTCTTCCTTCTACTACCTGTACAACTGTGTAACTATTCTTACAAAAATTTTACAAAGGTGTTTTGTTGTTATTTGTCTTTCTCAGAAAGATGCCTAAATCAATTTAAAAAAAAGATTTCACAAGTCATCTCTTAAATTATAGTCTACTGAGTGTTACTCAAGAGTTCTAACATTATAATCAATTCAATACTGTGTTGGGTCTTGCCCATGCAGTGCGACTTATCTTTTACCTATATTTTAGGTAAAATTATTTTTAATCAACAATAAAACGAAAGACGAGTGAAAAAATGTTGTACTATACTACTTTTTATATGAGTGCCCCAAGTGCTTTACTTAAAATCGTCAATCCGAGATAAGATGGTAACAGTTGTTCTCTTAATCGTATCTTTGTTCATAAATTCTTTTTCTTTATTTTTTCTTTAAAACATTAAAACACAACAGCTATGCGTTTGTAAGGCGTGCGTTTTATGTACATTGAAAATACATACGCAAAACGGGTGCATGCAATTGTTTTGAATTATAACTATACTGTACATGGAACAAATCGTTGTCCACAGATGAAAGAACCGTATTTTACAATGCCTACCTTTCTAATTACGCAGTTTTCAATAATTATTATCATATAAAGCGTTCTTGTAAAAGGTCAAATTTTCAAGTATCTTTAAAGACATCTGTTTCGACAAATTGGAACTAAGTACATTATTGCTTGATGTTATATTTTGTAGTAAATCATAATAATCATGAATATTATTTTGAATTTTTGATGCTAGTTCTGGACCATACTTCATTTTGTCATAAAGAAGAGATCAAACATTCATCAATCCTATTACAATTTAGAGAAATACTTGCAATGTAATGAGCTGCCAAAAAACAAAATGGTTAGCAAACACGTAGAAATGACTACGTGAGGAACACGCCTATTTCAATGGCAACGTAACATGTAATTAAGAATTCCAAAATAAGGTAAGCCAGATATGAATTCATAATCTGCTTTGAAACAACACACGTACTTCATTACAAAGAGATTATCATTTTGTTTTGAAAATCAAGTAACTTCACTCATAATATTCTTTTAAGTGAGCTGTGAAAATGTAATTTAAAGAAGTAGTTGGCACTTTTGTGATTTGATACGGATGATAAGGAAAATTATTTTTAAACAAATGAGAAAACAGTTATGATTTAATAAATATACAATATGTTATATTCAGTGGATGTCTTAGATGATGATTTTCATTTATATATCTTTGGCCAGCAGTTTGAACAAGGAAGTAAATACCTTGGTTTGAAGAAGGAATTTTCAAAATGACCTTCTATAACGACGTTATTTGAAAGTCAATCAAGATATTGGTGTATTATTATACTGAAGATAACATCATCAAAAGTAAGTATAGTATTGATTATGAGCAAACATAATTAACAATTCGGTAATATTTTGCAGTTTATCGCAAGAATGAAAGATGAATGCATTTGAAAACCTATCTTTATGGGAGCCTCCTGAGAAATAATTGAGTTGAATCATGCCATAGATAAGCTTACACTTTCTATGACCAGGAGACACGTACAATCGATTGATATTTGCAGATTGTGTCATCGTATCTCACCATTGCTTGTCTTGGTGGGATGACTTCTGGAGTTTAAAACCCCTTGGCTTCAATAAGGATGTAAAATGTGAAAATGCGTTACTGTATATTAAGAATAATTTAAATAAAATGAAATAAACTATACGATGGAAATAAGAATATGAATAATTTATTATGTCTAAAAGAAAGTAACTGCTAAACATAAGTTGATAGTTAGGTACCTTAACGACATATAATGGCCATCTTGTTACACAAATGACAAATCCGCCATTTTTGGCAAAGAGGTTCCGATTGACATACACATTACGGTAGTAACTGACTCCGGAAATATTGAAGGAATTTGGGGGCAAAAATTTGGATAATTTGGTCAAAATATCGTATTTTCATTGTAATGGGTTAAAAGCGGCTTGTGTGCCATTTTTTGTCCAAATTTATCATTGAAAATGGATTCTGGAGCTATAGCAACGATATATGTTTAAGAATTAGGTCATGCGCATGTTTCAAATTCAAAATGGGGGCCAAAATAACTTATTTTCATTAAAATTGCCAAAAACAGCACTTAAAATACCTTACATCCTAAAATAATCAATAGAATATAACACACAACAAGATCATTTGTCCCCCTAATTAGATCTCTAATATGCTTAAGATTCAGAATGGCGCCAGTACTGTGATACAAAATGGCTCCCAAAATACGTTTTTATCATTGTTTATGCGCAAAAATGGTTGAAGCGACTTCGAAACAAAATCAAAAACACTACATGATCAAAATGATCTATGGAAAGTGGTTAAGTGAGTAACAACAGAAATATTTGTCACTTATTCAGAGTTTCAACAGATTTGAAACAAAATGACACCATACTGAGATCTAAACTGGCTGCAAAAAAGATGTTTATATGCAAAAACCAAAACGGTTAAAGCAACTTTGAAACAGCATAAAAGCAATAACATTTGTATAATAATCATTGAAACTATATCACTAACATTGACGACTATGATGTTTACAACAGACAATTGAAACAGCCTCAAAACCTCTGAATGTTCAAAATTATCGATATAAATGGCCATGAGGGACACAACAAAACATATCTAATTAAATTATGGTGTTAATATGTTTTGAACTCAAAATGTTGGATGTATATAATGAAGTCCAAAATTGCTGCCAAAATGTGATTTTTATAGGCTAAAATGAGTATTAAAACTGTGTTAAATATTTAAAGTATTCAAAATGACTGTTTAGTATACAAAACAAAACAAACATTTATCCATAACTAGGCCATTAACACTAAAATGACGCCCATAACAAGGTCCAAAATTACCACTAACACTCGAAACCTAGGAAAAAAAATATTTATCTTGAGCCACAAATGTACCTGTTTTAAGTTGAAGCTCTGTTGTGAACCCTTAAGCCATATTCTGTTGATTATTTGAAAAAATGTGTTGTTTTAATGTCAACGTACCCAATTTTGAGCGAAAATATATATTTTGCTATCGATTTTACGCCATTTTGATTTTAAACATATACAGTAACTAAGCCAGTTCAAATGTTCTGTCCGTGCATAACAATGCATTTTGTAATCCGTAGTAAAATATTTTGTTAACCCATTACTTATTCTATTCACTTGAGTCAATAAGTATAGATAATCCCCACTTGAGAAATTGCAATCCTTAACAATCCTTTTGTGTTTACACGATAAAAAGCACAACTCGAAGACAATAGCCTATCCTATATTTTGATTGGCAGGCCTCTTTTGTACGGTAAAATTAATTCAATACTTCTTTTGTCATTTACGGTTTAGTTTATTAATGTAAACTAAATCCTTTGTCCTTTGATGAGATAACTTACGACAAACTTGAACAGGCTAAGTACATAATTTATGCTGACATGTTTACGTTGCAACCCTCCTTGATATTTTCGAGTGATTATGTTAAATATGTTATGTTTTTAATGTTGTTATAAAGTTGCTACACCCCATTTTAAAGCTAAAAATGACATTTTACGGCCACTATGGACCTCAAAATAGACGCCATTTTGAATTTGAAACATAAAACAACCTAATATAGGGAGAAGTATTTCTCTTGCAACCCCACAGCCATCTTTCGTTGATAATGTTTCATTTGTGGTGTTTACAATGCTGTTTTAAAGTCGTTTTAGCTCATATTTGAATATTAAAATGTCTTTTAGTGGCCATTTTTGATCCTTTCTTATAAAACTCAGCCCAAAGATATTAATTCAGCAAAATTATTGAAGATTTCATCATTTCAAGGACAATCTAACGTACATATATGAGCTGTTCAAGGAGCAAAATATGCGCTACTTGCATTATTTGTTGTTTCCTAGCCTCTACAAGTCATCACATTGCTCTGTCGGGACGAGAGCTTAACATAAGATGACAAGTTGTTGACAATCTAAATAGATGGGTTATTGAAGAAAACTAAACATGCTTAAGGTGAGGTAAATTGTGGGCGGACATGCCGCCATAATCGGCACCATTACGAAATATAGTACCAATATTGTAAATTATTTAGATACGAATAATGTCCTGGATTGAACGTTATTTTGACGACGGTGGTGCTGGTATATAGTTATTTAAGTGCTTTTTTATGCTTTGCTATCGATTAAATCAAATTTCGATAAGTTGTATTGTATATTAAGTTCAGACAAAAATTACACCTTCACATTTAAATATTGTTAGCTATTGATAATTAAAGATCAATAACGGCGTATTACTTGACGTTAGTAAAATTGTACAAAAATAATGCACCGTGTGCTGAAGTTGGAGTTATCCGCGCTCACGAGGCGAAGTCGAGTGAGTTGAACAACTACAATTTCCGTACAAGGTGCATTATTTTTGTTAAAGTTCACGAGCGTCAAGTAATACGCAGCTATGGACTTTACTTATCAATAGCTTAATAAATATTTAAGAGAAGTTACTTTCTAATTCATACACGACAATGATAAGAATATTGAGTTAGATACCATAATTATTTCACAAAATTGTGGTTGCTATAAAAAATAGAAAATACAGCCATCCATTGTTCCATGTTAATTTAGTTTTACCTTTCCTTTAAAATGAAACTTGCCATACACGCGCGAGCATGTCACGCGTAAGCTTGCCTTGAATCGAGGAACGCATTGCACATTTAACACAACGTGTTTTTAAGATTTTTTATTTATAATGGTAACAACGGTGAGGAAGTCAGGTTCGAACCAAAATATATGTAAAAATTGGAACAACTACCTTTTGAATAATTTTGCCACTCATCATTAGCTGGAGTATCAAGTGGTATCAGTACACCATTGTGTTAATCAAAACAAGCAGGAATATCCTTAGATTCATGTAAGGGGTATGGGCTTTTTAAAAACAAATATCCTGATGGCCGTTCGAGGTAATTGTGTGGGATCTGATCTCTATGCTTCGACATACGTATAACAACGTGTTTTTAAGATAATTTATTTATAATGGTAAATAAAGCAAATAATTGGATATTTTCAGAATTAGAAGTTTCTTGACTACAGTAATCAAGCTACTGCAATTGCAGGCGTTTCAAAAGCGACTTATATTGTTGCTGAATTTTATCCTATATATCCTATCCTGTCGTGTTCTATTAATAACGCGCCTTATGAAGGACTAAAACATTTTCTTTCCATCGGCTGATTTTTATATTTGTTTGGTTTTTTGTAAACCATATTAACATGCGTGTTGCATTGTGATATATCACATGGACGTTTCTTATAAAGGATGAATTGAAGAACCCTTTAGCTCGAAAAATGTCGGGATATTGTTAAAAAGTCAACGTAAAATCCCATCATCTGAATGAACCGAGACATGCCGAAGACAATTCCAGTTGAATACTGTATTATGTTATATTTTGCTAATTTACCTAAATATAAACTTTAATCATGACTTGAACAAGACATTATGCCACAAATATCATAACATAAAAGGAAGGAAAAATGAGTACGTAGTAGTAGTAATCAATAGGAATCGAAACCATCAGTATTCAGGAAAAATGACCCATTAATGTCCATGTCCTCTGGAAAAACAAACGCGTCTGCATCTTATGCTGTTTAATAAGCCACTTTCCTGGTTAAGGATCGGTCAATTGGCAGTGCAATAAAAGTCCAAAAAGTACAATATCGAACTTCTTCGACATAGCGCCATGTTTTTCCCATAAGCCATTGCGAATTTATAAAGAAATACAAAAGATATTACTTTAACTGTACGGGACAGTTCATCTAAAAAGGTATTTGTTTCATACTTGTGAAATAGACAGCTTAAGGATTTGTTTAACAATTGTATGAGGCAGAATTTTAATATCATGATTTTTAGTGGAGTTATTAGGAAAAATAAAACTATTACGTAATACCTTCAATTTTATTTCATGTATATTTTAAATCTGACTCACGATATTAATATTTTGACTCATACAAATCTTAGGCGAACACTTAAACTATCTTTTCTATAAATATGAAACATATTTATAGTTAGAAGAGCTGTCCCGAACAGTTTGTATGAAATCTTATTTATTTCTTTATAAATTCGCAATGACTTATGGGAAAAATGATGGCATGTCGAAGAAGTTCGATATCGTACTTTTAAGACTTTTACTGGACTGATTGGGCGGAATCAGACTAATGCATGGGATTTTTTTATCATTTCTTTTGTATTCAATACTAAGGGACATTAGGATTAAAATGGAATGAAATTATATAAATGAGACTAATCAGCAATCTACCAGAATACATCAAAATCAATTCAAGTAATTAAATACATAATTTGACAAGATCAAAATGATATTCCGAAAGTCTCATAGTCTCGATAGTAATATGAAATAGGAGAATTAAAGAAAAAACAAACACTCTTAAATACGAGTAAGACCACGTCGATTTTGCTAACAACAACCCTATTAAATCACGTACCTTCATCAGATCTTGACAATGTGAATATCTGAGTCTGCAACTTTGCTATGAGTTCTGATTGTCGCAATACTCGTCTCTCCAACTGATCAATTCTTCTGTCAAGTCTGCGTTTGGTTGCTATATCCAATCGAGGCCCAGCAGATACGATTGTACCTCTGCCTACTTGTGGTTTACTATCTCCCGGAGCTTCCATTTTACATCCTCCATCGGAGTTTTTATTAGCAGTTGATGATACATACAGAGTGAACGTGCAATATTCCTCTTCATTGAAGGTTTGGTTCACATTTTCATATTCATAGTATACAGACTCCTCATCATTGATATATTCCATAAGAGATGTCGTTAACTCCTTGTTTTTCTGTTTAGACGCTCTAGTTACAGGTGGATTATCTAAAACACTGGAAACTGTTCCCCCTCCAGGGGGTGCTGGACTCGGTGTTGGGGTTTGCCACTCACTGCCCGGGGGTATGTGTATTTCATATGAAATACGAATTGTACAAAGCAAAAACACTATGTGAAGCATAACTCTGCACTGCATTATGTTTAGTAATATGTTGAGAGGCTTTTGTAAAGTCTGCGGAAACATCATTTATTAAGTGAATGTGGAAACCCCGCGTTCAAACATCAATGTGTCACAACGGTGATGCTCTCGACACACTTACAACAGGTAACCGGAGACTAATAAACTTACACGTTGCACCGGATATTTTTCCACGAGCTAGCATCTGACGGTGTATTTCCCGCTGTTTTCTCGCTCACGATGTTTCAGGCAATAACCTCGCATTCTCCTTAGCACACAATTCTTTATCAAACGGATATAAACTTGCAGCAAAACATGCAAGATTCAAAGCTTAAAAATACCCAAAGGCACAAGTTTTGTTGACGCAAACGTTACCTAATGCAAAGCAGAAAACTCCGCCTCCTTGTGAGGTTTGACTTGCTCTGTTTTGCAAATAGCGTTACGTTTTTCGATATGCTAGATACGGCAAATACTGGCTGCTTTAAACAGACCCTTCCTTGCTCGTCATGAATTAGAAATTGTCTGACTTTCATCAGTGCATGAGCATTAGTAATAATAGTTATCCATAAAGTATACCACCGAGGTATTATTATGCAGTAATCATTGGGCGCTCACGTATATTGCTTAGGGGAATCCATGCCTTTGTAAAAATATAACCTGATCAAAATTGAGCTTGCTGCAGGCATTTATGCGTCGGAAGGGATGTGCCTGTTTTATAAAGTCTCTTTTCATCATCTTCATATCATCTAACGGCTGACCTCGCTGATCAATTTAACAATAATTTCACATTATCCCTTAAGGAAAAACTCGACCGAGTTTCGTGGATCAGATAAACCCTGTAGATATTTGGTTGTGACTGTTAAATGGCTTTAACTAAACACGAATTGGCAGATGAATCCTCTCATCCTTGTTACACAGGTGATGGCTGTCAGTAGATTTGACGTAGACAAGTGAATGAGGTACACAGGGGACGAGTTACAGAATGATGCGCTCGCTCTAGGGATTTCTTTATATAACAAATTATTTTAACTGATTTGTTATCGAAGATTCAAGACTTAGTCTGTTTTTACTATTTAAAATCAAATGAAAAACAATTTTTAAAATAGTAAGATGTTCGATACAACAGATAGATGTAAGTGTCCACGGAACTGATATTATACTAATCATTATTCTAAATATAACAACTTTTAGTGTTTAAGTATAATGAACATGCTTCAAAAATAGCAATTTTAAATGTAGAACAAATTTCAGTTTGTCAAACATTTTTGAAGCTATCAGGTTCTTCTCCGTCTAAATGGGTTATCTCAATTCGGTTTTCACACAAAAAATGTTTGACCCAATTCTGAAGGTCAATTTGTAGGAAGAAAAATGTGTCTAATTTCATCACTTCTCTCTCAAAACACTGATTAAAAATCGGTTAGTTAAAACGTTTTACCCAACATTGGTTACATTTTATCCAACATCGTTTAATATATTTATAAAAATATTCTGTCGGACGCAGTTGTTGAATTTGGCGTACTCATACATTGTTACTGGAGTGAAACTTACTATGCGATGTCTATGAAGTGAACAAATATTTCCAAAGTATAGTTTATGTTTCTGCTCTGATCCATTAATATTTTCTTACAATAAAGTTTTTTTAAACATAAATAAACATATTTTTGCACAATTTATCAAAGAAAATGGTTGATACAAAAATTAATTTAGCTGAAAACATAAATTTTGTACACTTTGTCATTCACCTCCAAATTATGCAATGTTTCACGCCAGGGAGCAACATGGAACAGCCTCAATTGACCGATTAGAGGACAGGATTCTAGTCTGTGACATCAGTGCGTCCAACAGAATAGTAAATTTTACCAACATCAGTTAAAATTTCCACCAATATGTGGTTGTTCATCTCAAACCACCCGTAAATGTGGCAAACTTAATTTGCGCCACAAATGTAAATACATGCAAAGTTTGTATTTAGACGAACATGACGCTCAGGTATCCCTTATAGAATTCACGCCAAAACACCCCATATCTCCTTAAAATACCCGTTATCTCATTATAAAAGAGTTGTTAAAAATCACTGGATTTAGCTGTAATTAACTGTGTCCTTTTTGGAAAGGTCTAATGGTTTTGAAAAGAGTCTGGAATTAGGCTGTAATTAACTGTGTCCTTTTTGGAAAGGTCTAATGGCATGAATGGTTTTGAAAAGAGTCTGGAATTAGTAGCTGTGTTCAAACCATTTTTCTTAAATCCTCCTTTACTTTGTCCCGGTACTTTGTTTGACAGATTTATACATGTATTCAAGATACATCTAAGCATAACTTGTGTGTGGGGCATGGTTTACAAACTTGAAAGTTATGTTATTATCTGAACACAAACCAATTTGAAAACACATTTGAAATAGATTGTCAGCTATTATGTTAAAAAGGAAAATATAATCTTCTCCGAGTTGCTAAATTTATAGGGGCAAAATGTACCTAATGAAAAGGGCTCTTTTGCAGAAACACAATCTTTTTACTTGCTTCAAAACACCTGCAAAGTTTCATTTCAAGAATATGATCGGACATATTAAATAAAGCGATATGTTCAGCGGACCATCAACAAACAACATAGGCCTTACGGATCTTTGAAAGCATTTATCTTAGTTTCACTTTTTACTTTATGACAACATTTGACAGACCATAACATGTCTTCTGGAAGCCGAATGAAGTTCAATATTGGCTGTTATTATACTTATAAAAAACAAGAAGCAACATTTATGGCTGGTTTGAGATGAACGGTCACATATTGGGTAAAATATGTAAACCAACCATTGGGCCGTTTACCTGAAAACCAACTACTGATTAAAAGAGTATCTAAAATTGGTTAAAATGTGCCCAAATGGTTAAAATATGTTCTTTTAACCATGCACATTGATATCAGCTACATAGTCCAATGATTAGTAAGCATATTTGAATTATCCAATATCGGTTGAAATTGTAACCAATGTTGGAAAAATGTACTTCAATTTCGCCAATATTGGTTAAAATGTAACCATATTGGGTAAAATGTGTTAATCAACCGATTTTAACCAGGATTTGAGAGTGTACGGTAATGGGCAATTCTACCCATTGTCTCTAAACCAAACCAACAGATTGTTCTCTATGCCTCTATTTTCCTCCATATGAGTATATTTTGAAATTGTAAAAAGTAAAAATTCAATCTCTTTAGAAATAGACTTTATAAGTGTGTGTGTAAAACCACATTGACCTACAAAATCCGACCAAGTGAGATAATGTGCTGAAGACACAATCGGTGAAAAATTGAAAATACTCTTTACTGAAAGAATGCAAAATACTCTTTGCAGTCTGAAGTTTACCCACATGGCGGAAACAGAGTGATTTTCACCGTTGGTAGATTGGGTTACTGTGAGGACGACTAACCTTTCACTTTCCAGTATAATCTTACACATGGTAGAGATGCTTATTAACATAATAGACAAAAAGATGAATAATTGTGTATGCAAAATCGTTAAATCCTTTAAAAATGCTAACATTGACAAAAAATCACTGTAATGAAATGAGGCTTATGTTTTGGTTGTTGTTGTGATGAGTCACATTTTGGAACAATGGCAAGACAAATGCCTATACTGTCATATTATACTATTGTGTAGATATTAAGGGTAAAGGGAAACCACCTGCTCAGGAAAATGTGAATCCCAACTATTGTTTATTAAATCATGAAAAGATAAATAGTTTCCACTGCCTTTGCGGGAACTTGAAAAATGGATTATGGCAGGGGTTAGTCATGCATTACGAAGCGAGGGATCTACCGCTGAGCTATCAAGGCAGCTTTGAGATCGTGAACTAAAATCTAAAACATAAACATTAGAATGCCGTATTTTTCTTTTGTTTACATAAAAATTGCAATTTTTGCCTCATTGGAATGCTCAATTTGTAAGTAAATTATGCGAATGCGTATATCAGACAAAATGTAGATAATGTAGATACTTAAAACAGGCAATTCACAGCTCAAACAGGGCGAACTCAGAGTCGTAATTCACGTCCGGATTTTCGGGCAAAACAACGCGGGTTTGTTACATTATCATTCAAAATCAACTCAGCATATTTATAAAATATTGTTTGTAGTTCAGTAAGAAGTATCAAGCCTACAATCTGTCAGAAGCCTAATATCAGTCGAATTGTTCAAACATCATGAAATTATGAGGTTTCGGCGAAAAAGGGTCAACTTTTTCGAAGTAGTCTTTAGGCTTCATTTTGACCTTATAAACTAGAGACTCTAATCAATATGTTCGCCAAAAATTGGGTTATTCTGATAGGTGTAAGTAGGTATAATGCTCAAAAAGATTAAAAGTTTACATACGATAAAGCAGCAAATGTAAACATGGTGGATTAAATTTAACAAAATGAAAATACAGTGATAACATCCTGTTACAGAAAAATACCGGAAAGTTTTGGACCTTTGAGGTGCCAAACGGTATATAACCGTCGGGATTTGTCCCGACGGTGCCAAATCAATCACATTTCGACATCATTGTCATCAACTGATCAATAGAAAGCGAATAAATTGTGTATCTGATTGCAATGTTTTAGCTATTTCATCAGGTACATTTGAGTACGTGAGCATGAGAAGTAGACCGTAAATGATAGATCAGACGAGAAGAAGAAGAAGAAGAAGATACGATTTTTACTTTTTCATGGCAATAATATATATGGTGCGACAAGTATTCGCTCTGTAAACATTTCCAATATAGCTTTTAATATATTTTCTAATAATAACGCAGGTTTGATGATGGAAAGTCGATAACTACTCCATATATTTTGGATGATCCCTATTGATCATATAAAATATATATTTCTCCTCCTCAAATATGCGTTGTAATGTAAATTAGAATAGATATTACCGGATGCTTGCTGAAAATATATGGCACAATATATATGGTCACTCACAAAAAAGTAAAAATACGGCCGAATGACTTTTTAAATTTTTGTTCTTTGTATAAAGATGCCAATCTAACAGCTAAGAACAGTGATGCATCTCTTTGTAGTAGAATACATGTATGTAGTATGTAAAACCAGCATTAAATTACTACAAGAACAAGGGAAGGCGTACACAAAAATAAAGAGATACGAAGGCTCACAAAACAATCAACCGGTTCACTGCAACAAAATAATATGGATACACATTGCAACAATTTGTCGAAGTTTAAGGACACCCAAACATATCGACACTCTCCCGAACTGTAATGATACACAATAAGATACATTTTAAAATGTGTAAAATCTAGCTTTTGATTACCAATTAAAGGTCACTTCTTAACCCTTTGAACCCGACGATCCGGTTTAATGAGACTGAATGTCTCCCAGAACCAGGAGTCCGGGTCTAATTGAACTACATGGAATAAGTCGCAATCAATGATGGACGCTGTATACCCGATGAGCTGGTTTACCGGCTTCAAGCTTAGTAACGTGTCAGTAACTTGATGTGTCTGTCGCCAGGTATGGGTAGTAAAAATTTCTAATTGTCTTATTTATATCGGAAGACATCAATAAAACTTTGAACACATGGTTAATCGGTCATCCTGCTCTTATACGACAGAGCTGAATAATTCCTCACATTTTCGTAAATTTGATCAAATTTTCAACAAATATGGCTTCGCCCATAGACTACAGCGTAAATGTCGAATATGTTGGTCGACATAAATAGTATTTTTTAGTTAATGCTGGTTATTGGAGCAATTCAGACTAGTGTAAAATGAAAAGGTATAGCAAGAAAAATAAAAATAAAAGTGTGTTTAGGCGTTATACTTTGTTTTAAACTTTTGGGTTGGCCCGGGTCAGCGGTACAGATGCACGTGGAATGACCAGGGTTCAAAGGGTTAAGGGGTTTAAATGTCCAATTTCAGATAAATTTACTTTACAATTGGCTATAATTCACTGTGCAATTCTAATTGATTATGCTAATCTAATTCAAACTCTATTTGAAACAGGCACTTCCATGATTTCTGCGTTGTAATACAATTATGTAGTCTCAATTGTAGTAGTTGCTTTACTAATGTGATAATGAAATCTAATTGTGAATAATGGATATCAAAAGTGAACAACTGACTTAGCAAATTTCACACATAGAATTGATGCAGCTCTAATCCCGGTGTGGGGGGGGGGTACTCAGGTTTTGACGCGCGGCCGGAGTTTTCGACTATCGCCCATTTTGTAAACCTGAGGAAGCGAAAAAATGCAACCCATACGAAAACCAATTTGACTTAAACAACCGTTATCCAGACCGTTCAATACATTTTTACAATGTAGATTAGACTTTAAAAGCCCAATTTGGCAACCGATAGGTAAACCAAAGGAAAATTTGGTCAAAAAATTGTCATTTTTGAAAAATGCAGCCGTTATGTAAACCATTATTCAAATTTTTGAGGGTCCTTTTGTAAACCTGGGAGGTTAAAAATGCAACCGTTCTTGGCCGCGCGTCCGTACACCCACCTTTCCACTAAGTCCCCCCCCC
>JXSR01S002655.1:31970-42841 GCA_000969725.1 Ophiothrix spiculata
TGAGTGGTTTTGTTTTATGGTCACGGATTAATTGGACACACTTCTAATTTACCGAATACGTTATGATAATAATTAACTTGATTTTTACATGTACTGTTAATTGCTAATTTTTTGTAGCATTAGACTGGTTGAACAAGACCCGTGGCGTCTATTATATTCGGCGCTCTACTAACATTAACTGCAATGCATGCAGTGATTGTACTTATTGATGAGAGGATCCTTGTCCTTATCTAATAAAAAAATATGCCCACCCTGTGTCATTATGCAAGAGGTGTCATGACTTTAAAAAATGCCACTTGCATACACTATTGGTATAGGAACGGAATAACTACTGATAACTGTTTTAGGTTTTATGTGCGCCCGTTCCTAAAATATTCGGGCATATCAAACATAATGCACACTATTTAACAGCCCGTTATAGGTATTGATAATGACATATAAAGTTTAATTATATTAAGTATTTGAGATGGCATAAGAGCTTTTTAAAGCATGTCGCCAATATTGCAAACAGATACGAAGTAGATTCTTAAATCGATAACAAAGTGTGAAAATGAATTTGTTGATGGATGATTCCGCATTAGGTTTATCAAGTAAACTTCAGTGTTGAATAACATATATGTTATATAGAATTATATATTTACTGTAATGATTTACAAGGATATTAATGTCAAAAAAACCTTATGAGATTGTCACGTCGCAACAGATACATCCACATTCTGCTACCTTCTCGCAAAACGCGGTACACTACGAGCGAAAATACTACACCACAGTATAGCATGTGTAGAGGTGTAAAGATCAAGTTTGTAAGAAAACTGATTTTCTCAATAATGAATATTTAAAAAAGAAAAAGATTCGAACAGATACGTAGCGACAGATACGTAATTTAAGAATAGGGAATACAATAGTTAATAACAAGTATTTTTAAACATATCCCATGCACTTTTTCTTCTGCAGAAACCATAAGAGTTTATGATTTTGTATGTTTTTCATGAGTTATTAGTAGTCGAAATTAACATTTCTCTAAACAAAGTTGCACGGTTTATCGAAGAATGAGCCTTTAGATTCAAGCTACGTAATAGAATAAATAACTAAATATGACAATTTCAATTTAATGCGTTGTATAACTTAATTTGTTGTAACAGGAATTTGCATATATGGAAACCTAGCAATTCCAGCAGCTGCAATTTCTGCAGCCAAATAGACGATCCAACTCACTTTTTATAACATGCAAATATATCAAACAAAACCAATTTTGGTCTAACTTTTCATATTTTATTATCCATGCTACAAAACTTAATCAATTTAAAATATCACTTGACAAAATTATTCTTGGATGAATATTAAACAAAAACCTTACGAGTTTGCAAATATTATGATTGAACTAACAGCCTTTGCTGTTTACAAATCAAAGATCATATATATTGAGACTAAAAAAAATATATCCAATTACTTTGTTATTTATTCAGGAAATTAAAAATTTGTATGATCTTGCCACCATGTCTACAAAACAAATTAAGAGCAGACATTCAGACAAAGGAATTGCACGATTGCATGCTCTATTGGAATGTAGAATTTTAACATGTCTAAGAATAAATACTTATGGTACTTTAAAAAAACCAACAAGCTATGTTAAAAAATTATGTCAAAATATATATTGTTAAAGAACATGTAAGAATAAAGGCAATAGCTAAACCTCTAGTTTGGTAATCATTATAAATTCATGGTGATTATAATCTTTAACAGTTAGAAAAAGACAAAATCCAAATAAATATTCAGCAATCCTCAAGCTTTTTATTTTCATTGTTGGCCCTTTCACGAAAAAGTGGACATGAGAAAAATATTGAAAAAAATCTCAGTTATTCAATGAAAAATGCTACCACCATATATTTGGTATCAAAAGAAAGCTATTTTGAAGCTCTTTAAAATGAACCTAATTTTGAGAAGACTGAACAAAAATGTCTGACATTTCTTTAAAAAACCTAATTTTTGGTCAAATTTCTTGATTTTCATAATGAAAAGTAGTAATTTTTATTTAATTTTTTCAACCCATTCTTGGTTGTTTACTTGGGTGTTATTGTTCTAAATGGCTTAAATAAGGTTCAAATTTACACATTAGGTTGTATTTTTTGTTACTGACCAGGCTTTACGGTTCAGTGCACCCAAAAATCAGCGGACAAATTGTCCTTCCGTTACCGTCCTTCCGTGACCATGATCCCTTCGCATTTCGCATTGTTAAAACGTGACCGTAGGAAATATTTTGAAATGGAATGTGGCAAACTATTGCAGAAACACCAAGCAATGCATTCAGTAACTTTGAAATAAAATTTCTTCATAACTGTCATCAAAAATGTACTCATGGTGAAAAACCATGTCCGTTTTGCTGTCCTTCCGTGACCGACCTCATTAATATGCATATTTTGCGACAGAGAAAGTTTAATGAAAAAATTCCTGTTGAATATGAGTGCTTTCAGGTATACTGAACTAAATATGGAATTAGTTTTATTTTATCCAATTAAATGTTGGCAATGTATGTGTTTGAAATACAGAAAAATATATGTGATTGTCCTTCCGTTACCGTGAAAATGCCCTGTTATGTTTACATGTCTTCCATTTTGTTAACGCCTGCCAATTTACAGTATTACCTGCAGAGAGGTGCATATTTTTGTTATATTTAATCCATTAATAACTTTCAGCATTTGTTTATTTTTTGAATAATAATATTTTTCCCTAATGTTTCATAATTGTCTCCATTGAATATCAGAATTTGTCGAAACCTCTAAAAGGTGCTAAAAATATATCCAATTGCAAGAGTATTCTTGCAGTATGCCTGTATAGGTCCTCCTTAGTTGTCAGCTAGTGACTTAGAAGTACTCCTAATCAACTCTAAAATTTAGCAAACAACTAGTGTGACCTTCAACTAGTTTGGTTTTATGAATACCAAATAGTAAACAACTAGAGACATGAGGGAACTTAAGGGCATTTTAGTTGTCAACTAGGGTTAGAAAGGTTTTATGATTATGGGCCCAGCTGGTGATTGAATCGATTATTGTTGACCAGATGCCACGCAGACGCATCAATTCCTAGCATGTGGCGACTACAGTATGACACATTTCCGCAAATTCTCTGGAAAATGCAATATTTTGTTGATATAAAAGAAAGTACTATAAACTGACATCAGTCTCATCACTCTTGAGTCTGAGGTAAACGTGACAGACATAACTAGGTATATTGTTTTTTGACCACTAATCATGACAACAATCAGAGTGCTGGCGATCTTTGTAGTGGTTTTTGGCGGAACTGTCTCAACATGTTCAGGTTAGTTTAGTAAGAATAATCCTTTTCAAGTCTTTAGAAGTTAAGTTGCGATCTATTTAAGGTTTTCGAGGAGTAAGGCTGAAAACATATCGGCCTCCAAACAAAATATTCGCTACCAAACATTTGGTCGTGACGAGTGACTCCAAATAAAATAACTTCAACACTGAGTTGAGACCAAATAAAATTTCGCGCTATATTGCACATGAATTGAATTGCCATATACATTGCACCAAATGTTTGTTACCGGTGTAATGAGACCGAGTGTCCCCCATAACCAGGAGTCCGGGTCTAATTGAACTACACGGAATAAGTCACAATCGATGATTTATTGATCGCACATGTACAAGTACTACACAATTTAATAGTAGCTAGGACAATTCAGTCACACTGACGCTGTATTTCATTACACCGGTGTATTCATACCCTAAATTCAGTTTCGATGGCAAATATTTGGTGGCTATGTGGAATCTAGCACGAAATTCTATTTGGTCTCAACTCGGTGAAGTTATTTTATTCGGAGTCACTCGTCATTTGGACGTCACGACTAAATGTTTGGTAGCGAAAATTTTGTTTGGAGGCCAACTATGTTTTGGCCCTAAAATATATAACTGAGATAAACACATTCAAAGATCAGTAAGACTTGCATTTTCTGTTGATTGTCCTCACATGCACAGTATATTTCATATTTCCTTTTATTTTCTTGAAATGAAACTTGCTGGTGAAGTTTTAAAGTACGCTCTAAATGTAAACAAGTGAAAATTGTACTCCCAAAAGAGTGAAACTCTTGTAAACCGCTCAAAAAGAAGTGATTTCATATGTTAAATAGCAAAGTTCCACTCAAAAAGAGTGAATTTCCACTCGTGTGAGTAATGATACCAAGGACAACTCAAAAAAGAATTGTCCTGCTTTTAATTCCTTAGTTAAAATTCACTTTTTTGAGTAATTTCTACTCTTTATGAATGGGAATTTGCTGTTTAACATTGAAAACCATTCCTTTTTGAATGGTTTACAAGAGTTTTACATTTTGGGAATGAAATTTTCACTCGTTTACATTTAGAAAGTAAGCACAGTGATAATGCATCTGGCAAATTTTATTTTCACTTTTAGCATAAAATGAAGTTTACTACATTGAAGGTTCGTTTGAAATGCCGCCTTAAAGCTAGGATTCCTTTTATCCCTTTGCGATGCGGATGCGGTGCGTTTTGCACTGTAAGGGTACTGGTAGTGGTATAATTTATAGCACATTTATAGATTGAAGATTGGAAATGAATGGTATCAGGTTGAAAGCTAGCTGAGATTCAATTTTGTCCGTCCGGTTTTAATCCAATTTCATTTCAGCATCTTCTCTAATTGAAAAGTTTCCACATGACCAAAACGCATTCAAAACCGGATAGCCGCACCGCAAACGGACCGGATAAAAGGAATCCCTCTCGTTGAAAACCATTATATCGATTCAAAATACACTGCATGCGAAACGCATGCAGAATCGCATTGAAAACGGACGGTCAAAATTGAATCTCAGCTTCAACTTAATCCTATTCAATCATATGCTTTAAATTATATACAGTGCAAAACGCACCGCATCCGCATCGCAAACGGATAAAAGGAATCCTAGCTTAATTGTTCTTTCTTAATATGAAAATAGGTGTTTTATTCATATTCTTTTAACCTTTCAGGTGACAGGAGGGAATCACACACCAATGAATTTCTAAACCATTTGTTACCCGGGCAAGGAAAAGGTAGGTTGCCTTTATCAAATACTTAACTTTTGCAGCATTTCCAAAAAATTAAATGTAGTTTGCACAACAGACGTATTTCTTTATTTATCTATTAAACATATAACTCAGTGTTATTGGCGTCTCTCCGGCTCAAGGATGGTCGGTGTATGTTAAATTTCAACCCGGTGTAGCAAGAATGCAAATATCCCGTTCTTATTGTGCGGGTTGTACAGTAAAGTATAGGCTAACAACTCTCACGCAACATTAGTTTCACGCTTTACTCCGTTATTGTCTATGGAAGGCGGACTACCATTTCAGGGGGACTAAGATTCCTTTCACACCGGTATGACACTGTATTTACATGGTATTATCTCGCCGCAAGGATACCACGGCACTGTTGTTTGATGTGGATATTTATTCATATTTTAAACACAATTCATACTTGACTTCACATACAGTTGGAAAAGCAGTAAAAATACTATATAGAATGTGGTGCGTAAAACAATTGAACCAATTCTCAACGCTTATGTAATTTTTGGTTAAAATCTGGTGAATTTGAAGTCTGTTTACTGGTATTTTTCTGTAAAATCAGTTGAGGGCGCATACATATATTTCGACTTATTGATAAAACCAGGCCCTTGACACTTTATAACAGCATGTCCCTTTTACATCTTGAAACAACTTTTTATGAATAGCGCCATCAAAAAGAATTACACCATCAACAATCAAATCATGGTTTATTCAGAAAATACACCACGAGAAAGAAAATTGAGACGAGTTTGAATGGACATAATATACGGAAAAAAGTAACTAAATATTGATTCTTTTCATGTCCCTTTATAAAGTGTTCAGGAATCTTACGGTACAGGGTGTCCAAGAATAAACCTTACAATCTGTTCGTGTAATTTTCATGTGTTTAACGGATAGCATGAACAGATTTCATTTTATAGCCAATGCATTGATCTTTCAAATACCGTTTGTTTCATTTCAATCAGTATTGTACAACAAAATTTATGTTTTATCATATATTTTGGTGGATTTTTTCTGGTCCAATTTCATGATTACTGGCCATAAAGTAGGGGTGTTTTTGAATAGAATAAAAATGGATCACCTTGGAAAATTTATCATATCTGTCCTATTTCTGCATCAAAGTTGTTAATTTTGTCAGCACAGATGAAAGAGAGCATGCACATAATAAATAAGTAAACAATGTTACATAATTGTATGAATATTTTTTGACTGATTCAAACAAGCAATAAATGAAAATTCACTTACGTGAGTGGAATTTTCGAGTCTCATCCGAGGAACTCTTCTTCAGCACTGACGAGATTGGCTGGTTGACGTTTTACCGGGAACTGAGTCACGTGACCGGGATGTGATTGACAGATCACATGACTCAATAAGTTTCTTGTAGGTTTTCGGTAGTGCATAGCGGCCAAGGTCCTTATTCAGATCCGGATTCAAAGCCGAAATGTAGATGGACTCTTTGAAACCCCTCTGAAAATGTCTCTGGTCAGTGTCCAGGATTTTGAACTGTTCTTTCACCACGTCGTGTTTGGTGGCAACATTGTGGGCCCTGACGGGGGAACTTTCTCTTGACCTGTGCTCACTGACTCTGGTGGCAAAAGATCTTTCAGTTTCGCCGATGTACTGTGCGGGGCAATCTTGACACTGATAATGATAAACAGTTCCTGTTTTGTCCATGGCAAGCTGTTTGTCCTTGGTACGGCAAGCCATATGTCCTATTGTAGAGCGTCAGTGTAAAATTACGTGTAAGTCTATGGGAAATCACACTGTTGCTCAACATCACTCATAAAATGCTGATGGTCAGTGTGAAACTTGTGTTCAGTGTAGCATGTCGCGCGTCAATGCAGAGACCCCACACTGCTCACACATAGATCACGTTGACGGACAACCTTTTTCTTCACACTGACCAATGTAGGTTACACTGATGACCGATCTCACTTCCTACATTGAATTACACATAGGGCTCTCAAATTTACATTGACGAACATTGCATTGCAGCATTGGCACACATCCTTATATTTACATGTTTACTGACGGTGGACCATTGCATACATTCTTTAAGCCTACACTGACGAATTCTATTGCCATTACTGGCGTACATGTATGTATTGAGTCCACACTGGGCAACTTAGGCCTTACGAGGCCTATTTATTAAATTACACCGACGAACATCATTCTTATAATTTAATTTAGACCACAATGGCGATACAAAACCAGTAGACGGGTCTCATACGGCATGGTTGGATACTTGACACTGTTTTCAATACTAAAAGTTGAAAATAAACCCAAAGAATGCTTAAATATATCATTCCCTAGGTAAATATATCTGTAAAAGCATGATGTTTTGACTTATAAACATGTTACTTGTATCGTGAAGTCACAAAGATGAAATTTTAAGCCGATTTTGTTGAAGTATTTTGCAATTTTAAGGCTTGATTCACAGAATGTATATGAATTAATTTATAAAACCATCATTTTGTTAATTCAAAGGCGTATAGCCAGAGGAGGGAGAATGCCATATAAACCAGCCAAAATCCTGGAAGAAAAGGGAAAAGATAGGGAAAGGGAAGAAAGAAAATGGGAGAGGAGTCTAGAGCAGATATATATTAGCATGATTAGAAGAAGGGTACCACGGCAAGCCATATGGCTTGCCGTATATATAATTCATATGAACGAGCAGCGCAGCAGTGTAGACAATGTTGGTCAGTGTCGATTGAATTGAAGACGTTCAACAGTGTGAAAAGATGCAAGCGTCAGTGTGACAATTCCACACTGACCGTCCATTCAAACTGACGAAGACCACACTGGCGCTACGTTTTACGTTGACGGGCAATATAGGACATATGGCTTGCCGTACCTTGGGGGAACCCAACATGCTGCGAATGGTGTTCACCGGTTTGTGGTGGACCATGACACCACTCTTCTTGATCTTATGATTGATCACCTCAGAAACGCCCTGTACATAAGGCATGGTATATGTCCAAGCGATCTGGAGTCCTGATGTCTAGTAGGTTTAGGATCAAGTTTCTTGCTTGAAGGAGCAGACCAGGACCATTAAGTGTAGCCACAAATGGACAGCGTTTTCTTGACATGGTTCAGTTCTTTTTCCAGGCGGTCGTTATCCGAGGACAAAGTCTTGGCGCGATGAGTTAAAGTTCTGATGACACCTAACTTATGTTCTAAAGGTTGGTGGCTAATCAGTGTGTGTGCTCTTCCTGTACACACTGAACGAGAGAGTGCTATCATTGTTGCGTGAAATTAAAGTGTCCAGCATGGCAATTGTGTTGTTAGTTTCATGTTCAACGGTAAATTTGATGGACTCATGGATCGAGTTGAGGTGGCGGGTGAAGTTATCAACCTCCGATTTATCAATAATGAGCATGGTGTCGTCAACATAACGGCCCCAGTAGCGCGGAGGAGTATGGAAAGACGAGATAAACAATGTTACGGTTGAGTAAGCAGATCATTGACAATACGCTATAGAGCTTCATTCAAGTGGAACTTATAAAATCGCTGAATTGGCCCAGAAAATTTTACATCCAAATATTTGACAAAGAATAACTTTTGTTGTACACAACAGATTGAAATGAAACAAACATTATCTAAAAGTTCATTTCAAGAGCTATAAAATGCAATCTTTATATACTTAAAGAGTGTAAGGTTTTTTTCTGGGACACCCTATACTAATCTAATCCTGTCATCTCATACAGGTGTTCTGAGATCGCTCGCCCACCATTTCCTTGGAAATGTTCACATTCAACCAATACATGCTTGTGACGAGCATGCCGCCAGCTATTTACTCACCGTTAGCGGCGCTGTTGGAGCTAGTCAAAATCCACTTGGAGATCACGTACAAACCAGAGAAGCAAATGAGCCGTCAAGGTGACGTATATACTTTAATGTTAATTTGAACCCAATGGAAAAACTGTAGGGAAACTCTAAACTGGTTTGCTAATAAATAAAATGTTTCATTAATACACTCAAAAGCTCATTGTTTCTTAAAGTGCGACATTGTTTTATTTGTGATAAACCCACAGTTGATATTCATCCGCGTCATCAATCTTCAACCCAATCGTCGGCGTATTTGTATCACGCTCGGGTGACTAAACCCACCCTCGCTTGATGAAAACACGCGGACGCATGAATGCATCGTTGGTGATTTGTGATGAACAACTCTGTAGCCAGCGGCCTTTTGCGTCAAATTAAAAAAAAATACACAATGTAGCCTTACGCAACAGTTTAGGTTATAAAAATCCCAAAAGGTAAATAGTTTTCAAAAAATTCATTTTGTTTTAAAAAGTGAACTCCGAACAAAATCAGAGATGACCCCTTCGTAATGTTGAAAATATATAGATGAAAAACAATTCGACTGTATTGGTTTGCACGTATTTTTGTGTAGGTGTTTTTCAGAAAATTTGGGCAAATATGTTATGTTAGTATTGTTACGACCCAAAACAAGGATCAAGGTCAGAATTAACCTTTCGGGTTCGAGCTAAAAGCAAAGCAAGAATAAATACACTGTAAGACAAGATTTTATCAACAGAATATTAAAACAACAATTTATTTAGTATACAAGTAAATAAACAGTGTAAATATATCTTATCTACAGATTTTGTTTACTCACGAGTGGCTTCTGACTTGAACAAGCTAGTTAATAATATTCCACGGTAAAGTCCTTTATGACATCTGTACAAATGTCCACAAATCCAGATCCAAAACGGTACAAAATGTCCGATAACTCCTTCCGAATAATGTTCAATATCAGTCAATATAAAAGTCGTCTTCTTGTAATCTCAAACTCCTTGTCCACAGTTAATATAAAATCGATTCACGATCCAGCAACTAAACTTCTCCACTATAACAGCTATCCATAAAAGTGCTCCAAAAAGGCAGCAAAATATCATATACTCTCATCCAATCTGCTTTTATCTCCTCCAAAATATCTTAATCCAAAAAGCTCACTCTGTAATAGCTAATTTCAAAGCTGACTGACTCCAAATATACAAATCCATCTCCTTTTATACTCATTTATATCTATCTGGAAAACCCTCTTAATTCCACACCATTCTAGCAAACACAATCTAGAATATTCATTTGGCCACTCCAATCTAACCCATGTCTCAGGTACATCAAAACAAACCACTTCAGTTTCACACCTGAACAAAAGCCCTATTGTTATTTCAAGTAGGGACTTCCCCTTAATGTACACAATTAATTATAAGTGAAGTGTTTATGCGTTGTTTTGCAATGAGTCATCACTCTAGACGCGTGCAGAAGCACGTAGAAGCACAAAGGTCGTGTGCCACTCTCTTTAATGGCCATTTAAATATTATGTTTGACTTATGGTAATAATAAATTACATTTTCAGGGGCATGTAACAGTATTTAAACATCATCACAATGATTTTAAATAACTAATTTGAAAAAAAAATCTCAATATGATCCCGTTAAAAGTGTTTATTTAAAAAAGACGAAAATTCGAAAATGATTTTTTTGAAAACTATTTACCTTTTGGGGATTTTTCGTTAGCCTAAGGTGTTGCGTAAGGCTACGCGGTACATTGTGTATTATTTTTAATTTGACGCAATAGGCCGCTGGCTGTCCTACTGAACACGCTACAGAGTTGTTCATCACAAATCATATATTGTTGCAGGCAAACAACAGTTTTACAAAACACCACCTGGAACGTGATTGTTTCTGAAGCTAAAATATACCTTTTTTTTTCGTCATTCACAACCTAAATCGAGAATATATATGTGACCGTCCACCGAAAACAGAAGTAAATGCCAGCTCTTGTCATTTTCACTTTTTT
>JXSR01S002657.1:40407-55905 GCA_000969725.1 Ophiothrix spiculata
CGCTTGCGCACATCGGATTTTGATGACGTCAGCCGTAAATAGTCTTTTCAGACCCGTAAATAGTTCGTTAGAGCCGTAAATAGTCTTTTTCAAAAAGAACTATTTACGGCTTTTCTCAAGTTGGTTCAAACTATTTGAAATCATGTGATCGTGTTCAAACCAATCAACTCTCTTAAATTTATTTATGTAGTATATAATATATTATAGACATTGGTAATGCTTTCATGTATTTTGTTTTGGGACAAAGAATGCATGATAATTTGAGATCCAAAATAATTATTGATCATTTCATTTATATGTTATATACAGCGTGAGTCAAAATGAAGTTGACCGAGATTCAAAACTTTATAACAAATTAACTACTGATATTCAAAACAATTGGTAAGTATTTGGAAATGTTCAGACTCTTCTGCTTATTTTAAAGAAAGAATGAAGGAAATCGGTAGTTCCTAAGTTATGTTTGGTTTAGTAAAAAAACTATTTTTCAAGCTGTCCACGAAATAAATAAGCAAACCAATTAAAAATGCAAAGTAAACCCTTGATTGAGTAATTACATGTTTATAAATACCCTACCCTTCCTTTGACTGATATTTAAACATTGAATCAAGGAGATTGGCCATTCATAGGAAAAGCTGTCCATGATATGCTGATCTTTAAACGAAAGGAAAACTTAAAGAGAGTTTCAAATTGAAGACTGTAATGGAAGAAGAACTTAATTCACATTTTGACAAAATTGAGTTATTGGTGGTTTTCAGTTCACTGGAAGGGGGGAAATATTTTGACAATTTTTTGAACGATAAAATCCATCGTAAGCGGTCGTTACGCTTGAGTGAATTTTGGGTGAAATTTAAAAAATGCTCAAAATATGTCGAGTTACATATCAAATTAATTGTCATGTCCTGTAGATTACAAATATATATACTTTTATGTATCTAGAAGGTTCGGTTAACCAGATATGAGCCAAAATTCACTCAAGCGTGAAATGAGGTCGAATTTTAAACAAGGTCCGATTTACACGAATGACATGTCAAACTGTTTGTCGTGACTTGTACATTCCAAATATATATATTTTCATAATGTTTGGAGTACTTAGTTTGAGATAAGTAAGATTGTTTAAAAGGCGACCACGATTTTAGAGGAAAAAGTACTTAAGTCCAAAATAGCGATTATTGATTACATAAAATCAATAATCGATACAGACTTCTAAATCACTATAAATGATATACTCCAACATACAGTGACATATACCTAATATGTATTCAATACACTTTTGCGCTTTTGCGTTATAGACTTAAGTACTTCTTCCATAACAGTCTTCAATTCAAATATCAACCAATTGTATGCATGAAACCAGTTTAGAAACTGCCTGACATTGAATTTGTAAAGCTGGTCGTACTGGAAGTTGTGCATCGTATGACACCTTCTAACAAGGGCAGTTCGTAGTTGAAACAAAACACACAGGCCTTCAGAGGTTCAAAGACATTTTGCAGAGCAAAGATAAAGCAAATTGTAAGCCAGAATTGTTAAGTGCAAAAGAGGACCATGAAGATCTGAGACTTGGATTGTTAACAGAAATGACTGACCTCCAAACCGCATCAATCTTTGCCGAAAGAAGACAGGGTATTAGTAACAAGTGACTGCATAGCTGAAGTACTTACTTTGCATTTTGTTCGCTTATCAATTCCGTGGACAGCTTGTAAAATACGTATATTTTTACTAAAACAGGCATAACTTCTCCTAGGAATTACCGATTTCCTTCCTTCTTTTTTCAAAATAAGCAGAAGAGTCTGCATATTTTCAAGATGCGTAAAATATCAGTAGTTCTTGTGTTATACAGTTTTGAATCTCGGTCAACTTCATTTTGACTCACGCTGTATATAACTGCCTATCTTAATTTACAAAGTTGCCTTTTTGATGGCTATGTAATACTTCTGTAGACATGACAAATAAACACAGATATTATTTTTTTATTTTATATCATCAAGTTATTATAGTCGGCATGTTCAAAAAAGGCAACCAACTAAATAAAAATAGACAATTTTTCTTGATTTTCTCACTTTTGTCAAAATGTTAGAAAGGCAATAATTTTATTAGCGCGACGACATGTAATCAAAAACATATCATTTCAAAGAAACATAATACACAAACATGTATTATGGAATGAAGGCTTATCCACCGGAAATACCTCTACTGTTACAAGACAGATTATCAAAATCCATCCTGCGGACAGGTTACTTACTTTTTATTTATCTAATTCTCACTTTTTAATAATAAAAGCATTAAAGAAATAATGTCCGGTACTTTCCCTTGGCTCAAGCCTGAAAACTGAATCTAGCATAGGAAATGCAGATTTCACAAAGAGGGAGGGGTCTACAAATATGACCATACTACATGTTATTCTTTCCTTAATAACAGTGCTTATCTCTAAGCCAAAATATACGGGTTGGTTAATAAAAACAGCTATTTTCAAAAATCACCAGTATATTTTTTTTTTCTAATTTTCCTTAAAGTGGCTTGGTCCGAATTTTCAAGATTTAGTTTTCAAAGTCATGTGACAAATGACCACTTAAAAAGGTCTAAACTTCATAATTCAGCTAAATCGGTCAAACCGTTTGATTTTATGGGCAATTTCGTATATCACAGCTGCCTATACGTAACATTATCTTTGGTTACCATAGCCACATGTTCATATATATCTATAAAACGTCCGTGAAATATTATTTTTCACATGGCCTATGAGAAAAATATGAGCAATATTTTGTTACTAAAGAATGAAAAAACATGAGACAATTGGACCATGCTCCTTTAAAATGTGTCAGAAAAGGGCGTATTAATTTTTGCAAGAGTGTTCATGATATTATACTTTATTTGTGACATTGAAAAAAATGAGAACATTTAGCTCTTTTTGCCTGATTTTAGGGCATTTGTTAAGGAATCTCTACCAACTTATGCAGTTACGCGACTTTTAGGGCAAACTTAAACCAATGTTGTAAAACAATAAGATGCACGTTTCTACGTTTTACATATATGTCAAGAATATGGTTAATGCACAATGACTTATGGGATGGGCTGATGGGCTGATGCGCATGTAATACCTTTTTGACCATTATCTAGGAAAATTGCTTGTTAGATTTATTTAAATGTTTAGATTATGTAGGCAATGACTATGTCTAGTCGTTAAGTGCAACATTTATATATACATGTCACATAATAGCAGAGGAAAGTTGGCGCTTACTTAAAATCTTTGAAAAATATTTACATTAATATCTATTAAATAGATAGTGCAGTCGGCGTGGTTGAAATAAATGCTTCCTCAGATGACCGGGAAAGGCGCCAGTCTCACAATCCTTAGAAGCATAGAAACCATATCGTGTAACCCGCGGGAATTTGATCTTGTGCGTATCTTAATAGGAAATCTTAATGTTTTAAATTTTGAAAGGAAAAAAGAACCCTACTGCACATCAAAGTACACTTTTATTGTGAAAGAGTGAAAAACCACTCTAAAAGAGCGAAATTTCACTCTAAAAAAGAGCCAGATGAGTGCAATCTTTTAGAGTGAAGTTTCAAGAAAGAGTGATAGTAATTCACTCTAGGAAAGAGTGAACCGTTTATTATTATGAATAGTTCACTCTAAATAATCTAGGAGGGATAAGAATAAATCTTCAAAAGAATGAAAGTTCACTCAATGATCCAGTCGTTTTATTGTGCAAATATTTATCGGTGAGTAGATGCTAGACAATAAACTTGTCGGTGTAAGCTTACTTAATACATTTGCCAATGTATTAAGTAAGCTTACACCGACAAGTTCCATCGATCCAGTTTTTGCATGATTAGCGTCACTGTTGGGTATTTATTGTCTGGCATCTACTCACCGATAAATATTTGCACAATTTCCTCTGACCTTGTCTGTCACTTCTCCACAGTCTCCAACTCAACCACCGCTATCATGGCTATGTTGAACAGTGCCAGCGCTGACGATTTTTCGTAGTTACAACAACGCGAGTATCCGCGTTCCTGATTGGCTAGAACTTCACTCCGTAAAAGAGCGATGTTTTCGAGCCACTCTCCTGCGAGTGAACGTCACTCTGGTACAAGAGTGAATTACCGCAAAGTATTTTCACTATTAATGAGCTAAAACGCACTCGATTAGAGTTAAAACAAATTCACTCAAAATTTCGAGTGATTTTTCACTCTTTCGCATTTAGAGTGTATTGGACAAACTAGTGCTTAATGTATTAAGTTCATTAAGTGAAAAAGAGTCCTAGGACCAGAAAAATCTAGTTTTTATGCCCTTTCGCATGGTTTGCAGGTTCCCAAGAGCCAACTAACATTTGTCAGGGACCCGATTTGACCCGCGGGGCCGCCATTCATGCCATTATGTCTTGCTAATATGTCAATTGAATTGATTTATTAATAGTGTGAACTGACATATTAAGTGTGAACTGTAAACAAAGTAATATACGTAGTATTTATTATTTTTGTTAAATGCATTTACTTTAAATTTAAGGTTACCATGATGAACATGGGTATATTTTTAATCCCTATTGCACAAAATGGAACGGTTTCTTTGAGCATGCGCATATGACATTTCTAAGGACTTAGTTTTCTTCATGAAAATAAATGAAAAATGGCCCTATATATTTCAACAACCGTTTGCCTTTTGTAGTTTTTCTTTCAGCATTGTGTTCAGAGTGTAATGATCTTTATTTTAATGTATTATTTGTCACAAGGGGTTGTATATTTCTATTTAGCCGTGTGTCTCCATCAATTAGCAATAAGTGCAAAATTTGACTTTCTGCTGTTTTTGACCCCGAGATATCAACATATCCTGAATAATTGATTTTTTGTTTTTTTATTGTAAAGGTAGAACACCGGCTCTACAAAACATATCAAGGAAAATCAAGGTGTTTCACATTTGTTTTGAACCTTAAAATCACCCTTGAAAATTCAATTTTTACCGTTGGCGTGTTGAACACCTCTATAATATATATAAAAAACACTTACGGACTTTAATTGCTTACAAGAACCTATACAATTCTTCTTGCAGATTCTGCAGATTTCATGTTTTGATTGTGTTTTTTAACTTATAAAAACGTCTCACAAATATCGTATCTTAATCGGTACACGTTATGCTGAGGTCATAAGGGATATAGCTTAAAGTATTTGTCAAACTTGATTTCGAAAGCGTATGCATTTGTCATGTTGTGATAGACCAGATTATTTCCAGAAACCAACACGCCCCCTGTGATACACGTGTAGGTGGATCTTCAGGCTATGTATACTCAGGTGGAAAAATAATGATTTTATCGACAAGTAGAATTTGTTTTAATATTCGTGAATGTTTGCTGAATGACTGTAACATATGTGAACCAAAATGTCCTAAACTATAGATTGTTTCACTTCCTGATTTTTGACAGAAATCGTATTGGGACGTCTGGAAGTTATAGAACAAAATCAAAATGCAGAGGGCCTTGCGTCACAAATAGGTCCTTCAAATATGATGGATTTGTTACATACCCCAAAACACCCCTGTATCGCATATATGCCATAAGTCGAAGTTGTTTTGGACGTAAGAAATTAGACCAAAGCAGTACAGCGCCATCCAAAAAGAGGAACATAAAATGATTTGCTGAAAAGCCATAGCTTTTCGCGGTTGAATATCTTGACATAAAATGTCTTTAGGATTGTCTGAGCTCGTTAGCTCAATCGATACGTCGACCGACTCTGATGTCGGAGATCGATGGTTCAAATCCAACAGCGAAACAATTTATCTTTATTTTTCTATTTGTATATTTCCTAGACCTAAATATTAAATGCAATATTTGACAAAAACACTTGCATTATCTTAAACAATTGGTTACTCTTTGAATCACTAATGGGTTGCAGTCCCAAAGATACCTTTGTTCAATATCTAATGGTCAAAGATGATAAGGCCATAATTATTCCTTTTGGATATTCAGATAATATATCTCAGCTGTATTTCAGACAACACCATGCGTGCGTCAAGGATAAAGCGTTGAAATGGCATTGATTTGGTGTTATTTTGTTCTATTGCCTGCATGATGAAACCAACAATGCTATGTCCTCCGTCTGTAATCTGTGGGCAATTTACTTTTGTCTATAAACTTTTTTCAAGTCAGAGGGAGACAATTTTCAATCAATAATCCCAACAATGGGTTTCTTAAATTTTGGTTTTGATGATATCCTAGAAGACAATTTTACTCAAAATGAACTTTTCTCATGGTGTAATGTACCGGGGGGGGGGCACTTAAATATAAGGTTGCAAGCATAGCGTGACCAAGAAAAATGTGAATTAGGGTTGTTTTTGGGAACTGAAGGGTGAATCAGGTGCCAATCGATATCATAAACAGCAATTTGGGGGTATAGGGTACTTTGCTAAACCCTAGTGTGAAAACAGTATGGATAAAATCCTGATTTAGGGTGCAGATAGGGGAAAAGTGTATTTTGGCTTCAGAACCCACTACCCTTTAGGGGGTGTTCTGTAAACTTGTGGTCACGCTATGCCTGCAACATTATATTTGATTGCCCCCCCCCCCTCCCCCGGGATGCTTTGGTCATGTACAGCGCAAAACATTCAATCGGCTGTCCTACAAATAATATATCGATTTTTGGGTGGCAATTAATTACCATGTACATAGTGATGGGTGAAGTGAAGTGAATTACTTTCTGTTCGAGTAATCTTTCAGCTTGTCACTCCACAGATACGTGGTCACTTTGAGTAATTTGTAGGTGATCTCCTGGGTGATCTTTGCATTTAAGTGATAAAAGGCATTCATTCATGCTTGATTGTAAAATAAATAAAAAAGAAAAAGAAGAAAATAAATAAATAAATAAATAAACGAGAGGAGGATACAATAAAAGTTAATGAAATTAAATGAAATGAAAGGATATGAAATAAAACAAAATAAAGTTTAGTAAAAATGATTATGAAATGAAAGAAAAGGAATGTCCACATCATTAACGATTGTGCAATGTGTATACGTTAACTTCACCTCATTGCTAGCAGCTGTCTCGCGTGGCATGGCTGAGAGGATACCGCCTTAGGAAGTTGATTACTATGAGAATAATTTGTTGCGTTGCGTGGGTTCGATTCCCTCGGTGAATATTTACCAAGCAAAACCTGATTACTTTGCAACTTATAAAAAAAATTGACATGCCAGGGGCAAGCCTTTTTAAATACTGATTTTGTATGAGCTCAGATATTTCTTATTTACAAATTAGTTTGGATATTTAATGTTTTGAATCTTGTTATTAATTAAAATTAATTAATTAATTAACTAATTAATTAACTTCTTTCTTTATTTATTTTGCTTTTTTCTTTTTCTCTTTCTTTCTCCCCATCGTTTGATTTTTTTATTTCTTTCTTTAATGTGTATATTTATTTATTGTTTGACCAATTCCATTTTTTCATTGAGACTCATGTATTTTATTTGACATTGTCAGCAAACTTTTCTATAAACTTAAAATATTGGTCATAATTGTATCTGATGTTAACGGTAATTGATTTTTGAGGGTTATGACAAATTGAGTTTTAAATTATAGCTTGTCAAGTAGATATAGATACATAAAACAGGAAAAAGGCCAAAGAAAAAGCAAATTAGGGTCTACTGTTACAAGTACGATCAGTGAGCAGCCGGAGGCTAATTTTTTTTTTCCGCAGTCAAGTTTTATATAGGCCCATCAAAGTCACATACATAATTCGTTATCGATTGCAGATTATATTGCTATTAATCAATGCCTATTATGTGTATCACATCAACATAACAGCATTATCGATTTACTCTGTTAAATTTATAGAGGATTAAAAACCGATTTCTGCCACCTAAATCTTGGGTGGTGTAGTGGTTATATAAGGTCGCTCATAGTCATGTGTCACTGTTTCGAATCCCATTTCTGCTTTATGTTAAATAAAATACATACTTTTCTGTTATTTTAAAGGTTAAACATATCGAAGTCCGAAAATTAATACACTGCTATGTTTGAGGCCCATAGCAAATGTTAATTATGGAAAAATATAGCAGCCCGGAGCACATACATTACACAGGGCTAATTCGAATACTAAATAGTGCAGAAATCTCTTTGATTGTAAAGCTCTAGACCATACCTATCTACATTGTTCAAAACCATGGAAGCGTTAGATCATACAATAGTAATTCACTTTACAATGATTGCATAAACTCAATTGAATCAATTTTTGATTGATGCCATGTCACTCATACGTGTGTGCTTGGAAAATCGATTTAATCATGATATTAATTTCTATGGTTAATAGACACTGTTTCAAACATGATGATTTTTGTTTCAGTACAGAGTGGCCTCCCTTCCTACCTACTTCCCCGTTGCTTACGTCCTTCTGTCCATCCCTCTTTATTCTTTCCTGCTTTATTTCCTTTAAATATAAATCCTGTAAGTTACAAGGGTTTGATCAATGGCGCAATTAAAATACAAGAGTTTCAAATAAAGTTTTGATTATAAATGCAACAACCAAAATTTATAACTTAACTTAACGGTCATCCAAAAACATTTTAGACATTAGATGATGCATTTCTGAAGATTAGTAGGATTTGAAAAAAAATACATATTCTTTAAACTGTCTGTTTTTGACACTCTAAATGGTATCACTTGATTCATCCTTGATCCTTCCTGGTCACACCATGCTTGCAATATTATACTTGACTGCCCAGGAGAGGTTACCAATATTATGTTCACCCAAACACTCATACACGCTACAATTTTACTTAGGAAATATAATTCGAATTTGATAATAATAGAAAATCATGTATTTTGTTATTCAAAAATTACATTCGGAATCCGGATTTGAACCATCGATCTCCGACATCAGAGTCGGTCGACGTATCGATTGAGCTAACGAGCTCAGACAATCCTAGAGACATTTTATGTCAAGATATTCAACCGCGAAAAGCTACGGCTTTTCAGCAAATCATTTTATGTTCCTCTTTTTGGATGGCGCTGTACTGCTTTGGTCTAATTTCTTACGTCCAAAACAACTTCGACTTATGGCATATATGCGATACAGGGGTGTTTGGGGTATTACCCTAAAAAATTGTAGAAAACATGCATTTTTGCTAAAACTTCTTTACGTATTTGGGAAAGTTTGGTATCATATGAAAGGTCTATTTATACTCTATGGATGTACAAAAAGTAAACTTCTCATGATTTTAATTAATGAAGTTATACTTGAAAAAGCAATTAGGGAACACGATGGATCGGGTGGAGGCGGCGACGGTGGAGGCGTCGCATAGGATTACATGCAAAATTGTATAAAAGTTATGATTTATAAACATATGTATCATTAAAAATAAAAATGCTGGGATCATAATTTTTTAAATATAGTTCAATGAGATATGTATATTGCTAAAGCATATATTGAATATTTACATGTCATCCAAATTTTGTTGTTTCTTAATGGTTTATATGTGGGTAATTTTCTCTATACATTACTGTACAAAACATGCATTTACACTCAAAAACTTTAAAACGACATATCTTTTAACCGAGTCGACGTAAATGGTAAAAGGTATACATTTCTCAAGAGGAAATTTGTCGAGGAATCCAATTATGTGACTGAATTTTAGGTAGTGTATACACGAAAAATCTTTTGACCGAAAATGTCCCAAAAATTAATTAGTCGTTTCATAGATTTTGACCATCCTCAATATTTTGACCACAATGAAATTGGTCAACAAATGAATTATTTTATGGAAGGCTATCATTACATCCTTCAAGTAATGTTTTTGTCATCTGGATACACCTTTCCCCAACAAAATCTCATTGTTCCAAGTTGGTTGACCAAAATGCACTTTTATTTTATTTTGCACCCTGTATAATTTTTACCCGTCCCTAAAAATTAGACTTATTCAGGTAAAATTGAAATCCTCGGAAAGTAAGCTTTCCAGCAATATCTATCTTTGTAGGTTTTAAGTGTATATATTCAGAGATACGACCCATTGAATACAAATTGGCATGGTTTTACCAATGTTTTTGTGTGAAACAAAAAATATGACCAGTTCATGACTTACGTCCAGAGCAAACTGTTTTTATTACTTACAAACTAAATACCACTTTCACGTTTTATAAGGTGCAGAAATTAAGGTGAATTCATTTTATTGCCCAATATTGTTAAAAATAACCCATTGAAAACAATAATGTCGTTTTAAAGTCAGCTAAAAGCACAATTAAAGTTTAAATTCCAATGTATAACATCAAAGGAAAACAATAATTTTATATTATCAAGAGACCAATTAAAGCATTCCCTTAAAACAGCTCAACTTGATGTTGCATTGTGTCATCTAAGCAAAGGAATATTAAAAGGTAAGGACATTTAAGTGTAATAGAAAAAAGTCCAAGTTTAATAGGAAATGATTTTTTTTTTACTTTTTTAGCTTAAATATGACCATAGGGTTTTGTTTTACTCTATTTTTTTTTTAGAAAATAAATGATAAGATTTCTGTTTTGCCTGTCATCTATCGTCTCATAATGGATGGATGTGTACGTTATTTTGTGTAAGTTTTTATTCTCATTCTTATTCGGTAATTTACCGTTTTAAGAAAATTGTGTTTTTACATTAAAAAAAATGTGACATCATTCAGTTTATTACTGACACCCCTGTAAATATAATGAATCAATCCATATGCTCGAATGTACCAGCGGTTGAATAATTGTTTTGTTTACAAATGATAAGGCACGAAGAAAAACAGGCATGAAAATCTCACGATCTGCTCAAAATCAATCTGATTGGAATAGGCCCTATTCAACAACATACTGCGTGTTTTGATGAAGATTTTATCGCAATCATTAATTTTTATGTTTATTGAATACATTACATGATCAAAGCGACAGGTCCGATCCGATTTCATCATTTCATCATGCCATCATCATGATTTGGCTTTACTGAGACTGAAAATCATAAAAACTTGAAGTCATGAATTTCCTATTTAATTTTTGTATGCACACACTTGAGAGAAATCGAGTCTGAGCAAGCTAAGCTTACTTGAAAATTCACGAGACCCAATTCAGTAGCATGAGCGTCATTTCATTTTGAAGTGTGGGGGGTCGAGGGGCGGAGCCCCCGGCGGGTGTCCAGTGGGCAGAGGCTTTTGGTGGGGTCAGGGGGCGAAGCCCCCGAAGCCCTGGCTTTTTTTGCATTCTAAGGGTGTTCCTAACACGTATTTTTGTGGGTAATTTGAAGACAGAACCCCTTGGTGGGGGTCCGAAGCCCCCTGAAGCCCTAGCGTTTTTTGTATTCTAAGGGTGTTCCTAACACGTATTTTTGTGGGTAATGTGAAGAAATTTGCAAATAAATAAAAACCGTGTAGAGGGGCATTTGATATTGTGTACCCCACCCTTCAAAACGTGGGGGGACGTGGGTTGACCGCCGCACGGCCGCACACTCCCCTGGAAAGAGCCAAATTAATTTTATGTTTTTGCAGTATTGCCTTAACGGCTCATTCTCCGATAAACCGTGCAACTTTGGTTAGAGAAATGTTGAAATTTCGACTACTAACAACTCAAGAAAAACATACAAAATCATAAACTCTTATGGCTTCTGAAGAAGAAAAAGTGCATGGGATATGTTTTAAAAATACTTGATTTTTAACCATTGTATTCCCTATACCAAATGTTCGTATCTGTTGGTTCGTATCTGTTGGAATCTTTTTTTAAATATTCATTATTGAGAAAATTTGTTTTCTTACAAACTTGATCTTTACACTAAATTAGAAGCTCTACACATACTACACTGTGGTGTATTATTTCGCTCATAGTGTACCGCGTTTTGCGAAAAGGCGACAAAATGTGTGGTTCGTATCTGTTGCGACGTGACAGTCACATAGGGTTTTTTTGATATTAATATCCTTGTAAATCATTACTGTAAATATATAATTCTATATAACATATATGTTATTCAAGACTGAAGTTTACTTGATAAATCTAATGCGGAATCATCCATCAACATATTGATTTTCACACTTTGTTATCGATTTTAGAATTTGGTTCGTATCTGTTTGCAATATTGGCGACATGATTTAAAAAGCTATTATGTCATATTAAATACTTAATATAATTAAACTTTATATGTCATTACTAATACCTATTACGGGCTATTAAAAAATATGCATTGCGTTTGAAATGCCCGAATATTTTAGGAACGGGGCCACATAAAACGTAAAAAGTATGGCTGGCGACATGGGGAAAAGTAACGATTTTGCATTTTCAGATTAATCGTTATCTACTTTCCTGGCATGCTAAAATGTTTAGCTTCACACATGTTACTAATGTGACTTTAATGTATTAACTAGATCACTCAAATTATTTGTAATAGGCTTAACAACGCTAAACTAGTAACACGAACATGAGCGACACCAAAACGGCAAAGTTGCACGCTTTATCTGAGAATGAGCCTAACATGAATGTCATATTAATGCTTATACTTAAATTAAGTAAAAGAATGTTAACATCATTTAACCCTCGTCTACTCAGGGTGGGGGGGGGGTTGTTGTTGCAGAATAGCAAAATTTTGCACCCCTTGGGTAGACGTGTTACAAAAAATAGCCTGGGTAGACGAGGGTTAAACTTATTTATCCTGTGCGTAAACGCAGCATTATAATAAAAAAGTAGTTCCTTTTGTTTATATGTTTCAAACTTCCTCGATGTATGTCATCTATCGTGTCATAATAGATGGGCGGAGTTACAGTGAGAACCAATCAGATTGCTTCATTTAATTATAAGCCACACCCACTGGATAAGAATAGATAATAAAAACAAGTGGCGTATTCAATGTGATAGTAGGGATATTATCACATGGCTTAAACTAGCTAAGATAGAGTGTGAGGTCACCAATATAAAATCGTTCAGTGTATAGACTTGACGAAAAGAAGGTATAAGGACTTTCCTACCATGCCTTGCTTCCAATGTAATTTTTGTCTGTGTTTTAATGAGAGGGTTTAGTGATAACACATATCTGACATGCAAAATTGGGATGAGGTCTGTTTCATCAACAAACCCTCTCATTACAACCCGTAAAATATCCCATTGGGAGCAAAGCATGATGGGAAGGTCCTGATATCTTCTTTTGACTTGACAGGCATTAAAAGTATAACTCAGACTCGGCAGTAACGCCCAATCTAAGCATCGTAACTGTATTTGGAAACTTCCGGTCAGAAGTTACGTCACCATCAGTGTTTCCAGAGACGATCAGACATCATCTCTCATTCCTGAAGAAGCTACATGGTATCTGACAATGTGCGAAAAGCCTCCAAACAGGTTTAGTAAATATTTGTGATGCAGAAGTTTCAACCCTTTTTTGTGAATATAGGATAATTTTTTTACGTTGGTGTCAGCCATTTCAATGAAAATATTGTATTGGCAGCCACTTTGGAAAACAACAGATTTTAATATATAGTAATAGTTTGTTTCACATGAATTGCTTCCAATGTGATTTGTGTATGTGTTTTAATGAGAGGGTTTAGTGATAACACATATCTGAGATGCAAAATTGGGATGAGGTATGTTTCATCAACAAACCCTCTCATTACAACCCGTAAAAAATCCCATTGGGAGCAAAGCATGATGGGAAGGTCCTGATATCTTCTTTTGACTTATCAGGCATTGAAAGTATAACTTAGACACGGCAGTAACGCCCAGTCGGAAGTTACGTCACCACCACTCTAATTGCTGACGACGCCAGATGTTATCTGTGCGAAATGCCTCCAAACGAGGTTAATAAATAATTGTGATGCAGACGTTTCAACCTTCTTTTATGAATATAGGATGGTTTTTTACCTGTTTACGTTGCTGTCAGCCGTTTCAATGAAAATATTGTATTTTGGCGGCCACTTTGGGAAATAACAGCTTTAAAATATGTGATAGCTCATCCCGAAAGAGGGACTTTGAAGATGATATCCATTTTGATTTTTTCATTACATCTGTTGCAGCATTTTCTAAGCTTTAAAATGACACCTTACTTTTTGAAAATTTTACAACAAAAAAATCTGCTGGATATTCTTTTTATTTTCTTTATGTTTTGCTGCCTATACTCACCTGTATCTTTAAAAAATTTCTGTCGTAAAGTTCCCCTTTTCGGGGTGAGTCATCACATATAGTATAGTAACAGTCTGTAACTCGTGAATTGCTGAAGAGCTAGCACACATTTCCTCACATTGTTTAAAGTATTGTAGAGGCGCTCAAAATTGTCCCTGTGGACAAACTCACTTGATGACATGAGAGGAATCTTGGAAGATTTGTTGCATTGGAAAATTCAATCAGTTTCATCAAAATAGATGAAATATTTATATAAAATACGTATTTATAATTCAATGGCTTCATCCCTCCATTATTCGAATAGTAAAGATTACTCCATAATTCGTGGCTTTGTTGCCAAGATTCTCATATAAGTATTAGCCAAATACATCAGATTTGTTCAGTGTGTTGAATGCCAGAAATCTCTTTGTTACTTCTTCTAAACCTACTGGGGATAGGATACAATGACAAAATCAGAAGCAGAGGCTACAAAATTCATAAATGTCAACATGTCACGTTAAAATCTCTCAAGGCCAGATGCATATCTCTGTGAGCGGCCGCACATAAAAATTTAAGTTTACGTGTAACATATTTGGTATAATGGATAATGTCGATATGCCATTTAAATAGCCATTTATGTGAGACACAGACGTAAACACAATGATAATACAATTTATCTAAACTAAGACGGGAATATGCGAATTAGGTCCAAAAGTCAGAGCAAACGAAGGTAATGGAGGTATTAAAACTATTATCGGTTTTAGCATGTTAAAAAATGTTAAATACGAAAACAGATGTTATGTGTCCTGTCAACCCTTCGTTTAGCATAGGTAAACTTAACCCTTGTTATACGGAGCGATTTTCACAAACACATTATACGGAGGGGGGGTTATTGCAACCCCTCCCTAACCCTAAATTTTTATAGCAAGCTCCCCCCCCCCCCCTAGCCCCGTATATGGTAGCAATGGATAGGTATCAGTCCCCTCTTTCCATTGATATCAAAATCAAGGTCATCCCTAAATGTATGACGACACTATGTCGTCATATATTAGTACATGGTGTTATGTAGAAATATCGTATGTCAGTGCAAAATTTGCTATACTAGTGGAAGTAAGGTTTTTTGCATCCTTATACCCTAGACAACAAGACCTGAGTTGCTTCCATTTTTTTCAATGGCGTCTTGGGCGGCCATTTTGAATTTCAAAATGGCCGCCATTTTTGGCATATTTGTATGTATCTTTTTTGCAGAATACATTTCAATTGATATTTTTTCTGATATTTGTGTTACTATTTGGATTGAAAAGCTACTAGAACACTGGTATCTAGATCACAAAAAGTTTTTAAATGAATATTGACCATAATGAAATTCAAAATGGCCGCCATTTTTACTTATTTTCTGATGTTTTACATTTTTTGACATGTTCTTCCAACTAAAGCACT